>JTDE01001049.1:51898-69465 GCA_014338405.1 Paragonimus skrjabini miyazakii
TCAACACGATGAGTAATGATACTAGTGCAAGAGAAAAGTATTGACCGTTGAGTGGGCGATTCAACCCGTACGATCCCTCATAAAGTTAACTCCAAATCAAGTGGCTTCACATGCTCGATTTCATCATCATAACAGCCATGAGCCTGACCAAAAGGTACTGTGGCTCGGGCCGCCGCTCACCCCAACAGTGACGTGCAGTATCCTGGAAGAAAACGTTACTGAGAAGGTTGAATATTATTAAGTGAAGACTAAGCGGAAGAACCAGAAATGGTATTGATACAGGTACGTCATGCTCGATATACTTACCGTAAGGAAACTGTGCCCCAAAAGTCATGGAAGTGTGATCGAATACAGTTCGAATGACTAGACAAAAAATCCCTCGTCATTTTTACAACAACAAAAGCTTATCTAGTCCATGAGTGGAACACAAAATTGTGGATCTGATGAACTTTTGGCTGAAAGTGTCAATCTCTTAATTAAAAAAATTCATCACTGAAGTCAAGATACCTTCGAGATAGAAATATTAAAAAGTAGAATCTGCTCTCGATTAGATGCGAAAGTCGAGGTAAGATTCACGGTTACAATGGATTAGCACGACAGAGGAGTGGTTTTTTTGTGAACTGTCAAAAGCCTGTCCATCACGTTTTCCAACTTTATTTACCAAACGTGCAGTTATGAAATAAATTAAATTTATATTCACCATCAGAAAAATAGTCATAATTTAATCGATAGGAAACCATGAGAAAAAACACCCTTCGTCTAAATACCAATATTTTTATTCGTCGCTTTGGAGTAAATCGTTCATTTGAGGAGGAGGGGGTTCCCAATAAAAAAACGCCAGTACTTTTGCCTTAAGTTGACCACCTCCTCTCTAGAGGAAATGAAAATACATCGCTCAAAAAAAGTAGACTCTATGAAGAAAGACTAGCAAGTATGCCTATATACAAATATGTGGAGCTCCTGCAAATGCCGTGCAAAAGAATAGGAACAATAAGTGCTGTGCTCTGTTTTTAAACAAGTGGTCACGAAGTGTTGGATAAACAATAAAACCGTAACAGAAACTAGTAACAACAGTCGAGATTTCCCTCTATTATAGACAGTTCCAATTTTCTCGCTAAATGAAGTGACTCGGTCAGACACGGGGACATTTTTGCACTGTGCTTTTAGCAACCACTGACGCATCCGGTCAACAAAGTCACCGTGAAAGCATCAACACTGGTAGATCATTCTAGTGAGGTTCTACTTCTTATCACAATCAATGGCTATGTGGTAGGTGGCCAACTGCCTCACCGATTTCGCGTTTTGATACACAAACAGACAGCTTACAGTTTATCTCACCCAGTAACATTAAGACGAAAAAAAAGCCGAACCCTTTTAACAACTAAATTAATCCTTTTGATTACCCTGTAGATGAGAATAGCGGCACAGCAATCTCGGGGCGTGAATCATTGAACCAACTCTATAGGCGCACGTTATCGAAGCGGAATACCTATGGGTTACTTATCAACGTTAATGAACTGGGATTAGAACAGAGTATAACAGCCTCAGGACATCAGCATGCATTATAATGTGATATTTTCAAACATGAGAAAGTGATAGTTTTTTAAAAGATATTTTTTGGAAAGAATGAAATCTGTTGTGTTGCAATTTATGGTTCACCTTTATCAGACTCTTGATGCAAATTATAGGTTGAACAAGCTACAAACCAAACCTATAACTTGATCTCTCGGTTCACATCAAACTAAGCCAACAGTAAAAACAACATGAAAACCTTCGACGCTATTGCACAGAATAAGTGACTTTGTTGTCAACATAGCCATATTCCCAATATCTTTTATGCTCAAGAATAGCAATGTGAACTAAATGTTCTATCGTAACAATGGTACCTAATGCTAACTATGACAATATAACTGCTAATAAGACATTTTTCTCTCAGATTTTTCGTAACACTGAGATTCTCTGAAATGCGCAGGTGGTTACTGTTTGATCATCCTAGCAAAGCTACATGATAAACCTCAACTAAAATTCCGTACCGCTTGGTTTGGCACTCAATGTTTCTCTGTGATGAGCCGAAGCATTCGGGATAGCCATGCATTCCCCAAAATATCGATTTACCGCTAGTTCTTGATGTAAAACAAGATAAATATTATTTTGGTCCTACAAAGTGTCTAAATCAAATAAACAATGCGAGTTCGGTGGGCATTTGTAGCGACCCGGAGTAGAAATGCAGGGATTCGGGGTGAGGGCACATTAATGCACGAAGTTGACTGGTGAATGTACGTTTAGCCAACTGTATACATTAACATGATTGATCATCACGATGCACTTTGGCAACAGAAGCTTCTAGTCTAGGAAAGGTACTTTTTGAATTCATCGACGGTCCAAGTCACCAACTGAGTAAATCTGAGTAATCGTGCTCCATAAGGGGATATGCCGTTGTGTCATCGCTTAGTTTTCCATTGGCAAGCGTATAATTTAATAGGAATTGTAATCATAGATCATAGAGTACCAATACGGCACAGTTGAATCTCACACAACATGAACAGAACGTTGAATCCATTAGGGTAAAAAAAAGTCCAGAGAATTAAACTTTTTAAACACGGAGGGAAAATAAGAAGTAGTCAATATGTTTACCTCTTCCTTTCAATATCAAGTACATTTGGCCGATCTAGCCTGACATGACTTGATCGTAAACAAAGTTGAAATAGTGTGGTTAAACCGGAACCGACCCTACTATTGGTCTTCAAACCTGTGATGTGTACTTATGTGGCATTGGTGCAATTACAACCATGATCGATAACTGAGTGGTAAGGTCATGGTAATGTTCGGTTTTCTCGTTGTCAATATTAAGTGAAGTGGAGTGAGAACTGTCCACTGCTCGCACTGGGCCGTACACTGAGACGCAAAGTTACAGATCATCTGAAAAGCGGGCCGAAGTTTGGACGAGACTAAAAGTGACTTGAGAACAAGTTTATTGAGATGCCAGTAGTTATCCACTTTGAAGGTGAGTAGTTCCCATTTTGTTCATGAATAGATGAAAACAACTCAAATTTGAAGTGCAACTTCCGAGTTTCATGGAATCGCCAAAGATGGAAAGAAACGTGCGATACAGCATCGAAGCTGAGGAAGAATATCATACTGATAGTCGTCGTGAGTGGTTCAAACATGGAAAACCGATGGCTTCAGGTTCTTTCAGAAAGATGATACCGTTGCTTACAGGAGTTTCCGTTGTGGGGATGGTATTGTAGTTACCGGGGTTTTATGTTGGCGATTAACATATGAACTAAGAGTCAGGATAATCCAAGTGCTTCATCGTTCGCCCATCGATTTATATCAACAAATGAGAGGTGCATGATTCACTTGTATTGCCTCGATACCGACTTAAAGGCATCCAGATTACGCCGTGGGACTAAAAGCAAACAAAGCTGGTGTGGTTGATAAAATCCTACATTCAACGCTAACTGGTCACCATAACAACTGCACTCAATCCGCATACTAAACAGAACCAACGAGAGCGCATCAAAACATTTCGAAATCGATTAATAATCTTCAGATA
Source organism: Paragonimus skrjabini miyazakii (assembly GCA_014338405.1). Classification (NCBI taxonomy): domain Eukaryota; kingdom Metazoa; phylum Platyhelminthes; class Trematoda; order Plagiorchiida; family Troglotrematidae; genus Paragonimus; species Paragonimus skrjabini miyazakii. Next base: position 55,455 of record JTDE01001049.1, read on the forward strand.
GGTGAGGGAAACGTAGGGTCGATTTTGAATGTAATCCGTTCAGAAGTGATTTCCAACGCAAATAACGCGATAAACCATGAGGATCAACAAAAACCACGTAAGGGCTGCAGCCTGGACAAAGACTGACATTGAGTGAACTTCGATGTCACACACGAAGGAGAGATATTTAAATTTCTCTGGTACAATGTCGACGTATCGTACACAACCATAACCACAATTTATTATTGAAGACAACGGACAGCGTCTGGCAAAAATATTAATCTTTTATGATTGTATTCTTTTTGTGCCCAGCTTTACAAAAATTTATGTTAATTCTTTAGATCATTTTCCAATTTCATTGAAGTGCCCAGTGGATTCACAGGTACATGAAAATTTCAATTACTGTAGTACTCTGGATTTCAACGAAAGTTGAGGTGCAAATACAGTATAGCAAGAATCAGATAACCAAATGATGTCTGTGGTTTAAATAAAGATAACCCATAATCACTATCTCAAGCGAAGATTCACAAACTGGTCTCAGTAAACATAGAGTTATGTTTCCCTAATAAAGGTTAAACTAAATACACTTCATGGCAATAGATCAGGCAAATTGAATGCTTTCGTGCATGACAGCTTACTTGTGTCACGGCATCTGTACCGTCCTCGATACAGACAGCAACTGTTACACCTTGTATATCCAACAGATCGACCACAGCACCAGATAACTGAAGCAGAGATTGTAACTGAACGAGCCATCGGCTGTCGTGTATGGCCATATGTATTGTAGTCACAGTGGAAGATGTGGTCGTAGCTGACTGAGCGCTAGTGGGCGCATTCCCTGCAGCATCGTTCTCCTGTCCAGTGCTCTGGCTAGCGACAGGAACAGAGGCCAATCCCGCAGCAGCAAGAATGCTAGTTTGAGCGAACGACTTACTAGCCTCCGTGGGAAGACATGCTTTGAACAGGTTTTTGAAACTGTCAGCTATCTGAGACTGACTCACAAAGTCCACAGGAACGAACTCAACTGAGCGTAAATTGGACTGCTTGGCCAAGGTCTACGAAAGGGTAGGAAAAAACAAAGTTGCATGTAACAGTTGATGAATTGCCGAAGGAAATATATATATATATATATATATATATATATATATATATTGTTAAGAAATCTGCAGCTCAAGTAATAACATAATTAAGTGTAAAAAAATAACCTTTCATTATTACACCTCATTAGTTACACAGATATGACGAAGGCGAGAGACAGAAAGACAAACACTGACGAGCCGGTAACTGATGTGAACTTTTTCAAACATCGTTTTGGTTGACAACGGATCTTAGTGTGAATTTGAAAAGTCACAATAAATAACCCTGCACTTAGTGTTCACCTTTTACACACTGTTACTGTTCGAAGTGTCGTTTATTATGAAACTGATGAGAGAGATGTTAAAAAAAATGAAAGGGACGAATAAACTGAAGTGCATCACGGAAAAAACGATCTTCCGGATCCAAGCATGTGATCGATCGCAACAAATTGTACTAACAGACAGCGTCGGGGATGATAAGATTTCAGATCCCGCAAGAAGCAATTATCGCAAAACTGCCCATACAAACAGTTCAACAGGTGTAGGATAACTGGTGGAAACAACAGTAGTATTATCATACATTCAAAGTGAATTGATCAAATCAGCGAGCAATAAAGCGAACTGGATAACACACACCAAGGCACAACAATCAATCCACTGAGACAGAAGATGAAAGCAGTGTGTTTTCATTACCATCATCATAGACAGCGATACATCAGCGATTTACACGGATGCTTAACTGCCACACAACCACAAAAAAGAAAACAGGCAAACTGCGTATGGGAAGAGAGAAGAGGAAAAAAAGAAAGGGATGGGAAAGGATCGAACTGCCAAAAAAAATATTCACGCCTATATCCAAACATTCAATATCAACGTGCCTACACTTCGCAAACAAACAGCCGAGCTGCAGCTGAAAGTCATCAACAAGACAGCTTTCTTTACGGCTTTTGCGTGTTTTCATCACTGATAAACTTTTGTCTTGGTGTGAGAATGATCATTCAACAAGCGCACACACGTTTCTCAAATGCTCCCCTAAGAGAAGGACAAACAAGAATGCTGAGAACAACAGAATGCAGAATTGCCTTTGCTCTAAAACATAAAAATGGATGTGTCGTAGGACAGAAAGATACTAAATGCAACTGTGACTAAATCGTTCAGTGAGTCGATATGGTGTAAACATAGTAATAAGTAAATGTGAACAGTAATTAGAACAAGCGTACCAGATAAGAGCGATGGATTTGCAGGAATTCAGTTCAGACTATCAGAACTAACCTTCATCATTGATTTTTCACCCAGCACACATAGGCTAACAACTCGTTGCTGCATAGTTGATAGGCGATGCGCTCCGTGTGTACGTATGCCAGCTGCTATCGGGCTAATCCCACGAATGTTTAAATGTGAGGCACTGTTCGTACTCAGCAAATCATCATCCAAACCGGAAGCCATGCTACCTGAAGGACTGGCAATGGTACGGTGATGACGCAGAGTGAGGCCAGCGAGTCTTCCCAAAGCTAAAATGGGATAGACGATTGGGCACAGCAGGGCAAGATTAACCAGACGCAACCTTGACGAAAAAACCTGTCTAAAAATAAAAACACCCAAAAGATTTCAAAGAAACGCGCACCATCAGATTTCGCAAGGGCAACACAAGTTCGAAAATAATAGCAGATACTATACGCAGCTAGAGCGAAAAACAGAGGTGCAAAAGCTGATGAAAGAAACACAGAACCGTCGCAAATACATTCAAACAGAAGGAAATTAGTATGACATAAAATAAAACATTCAGGGATAATTGGAAAATTGCGCGCATGCATTTTGAATCCACAGTCTAACAGTCACCGTGAATTGGAAACTACACAACATAGCGGACAACCAACGTGCGGGAGAGAGCAGTAAGAATTTACTGAATCATATTACAGTCAATATCAAGAAATGTGAGATGAAGAGGCTCCTGATAACAAGGAACAAGTAAAATGTAGGCCCTGGCTTGATATTAAGCATCTGAAAAATATAAAAGTGCTTGCACATCGTAACGAATGAGCACAACTTGGGAATAACAGAAACTCATTAAACAAGACACACAACCCGAACTTACACGATAACATTTCCGAGACAAAAAAAGACGAGTCGAACTAAAGAACTGTTTTACACAATACAGTACCACCTCATACAGAAGCCATTTTGAAGCGACTTAAGAGAAGCAGATTGAACTTTGAGCAGGGGTTTGCAAGTTCGGTCCTCACTATCTCTATCTGGATCATATAAACAGTAGGACTAGGTATTGACTCAACAACCAGCGTGAAGTGACGTACATTTAGATGCAAAAGTTTGACAAGGAGATAGGTGAAGAAGGCAATAACACCATAAATAACAGCAATGGTAAATAAAGCAGAGCATTAATAAAGTACCTACATGTATTAAACACGTTAGGAGAGCCGAAAAACACAAGCAACAAGTAGAGCAAACAATAAAAGTGGACACAACGAAACGATAAACAGTCAACGACAAACCAGTAAAGCTAATCGCTTTGAAGCTGAGCTTCAGTCGATCTTACCCTGAGAAACTAGACATGGTCGTAGGTCCAAACAGCATGGAAGAGAGAACGTAAACGAGAAAGAAACTAACAGACTGACAATGAACGAGGGAATCCAAGACAGACTAGCGAACGATCAGTTAATTGATGAATATATGATTATTTCAAAATATATATATGGTTGACCGTGAATACTCGGCATGCGGTTAATCAAATGGCACAGTTGATAAGCAGGTAGGTAGAACCAACATAAAGGCGAACATAATTAGCACGCGACAGGTAACAAATACGAGTCAGATGAAATCAATTCCACAGGCAGAATACGTATAATTATTGGCGACTAAGCGCACAACCAAATAGGACGTCAGATACAAGTTCATCATAAATATGGGAGCATCTGGACGATTCACGTCAGTTGGAATCAGCTGTATAATTGAGTGAAAGCGATAACAAGAATGAGGGTAGATAAAGACACTTAGAAATGGATGAGCCAATTATGTTTAAGCACAGATATGAGCAATCGAAGGACATTAAGCGTATACGTAAACATTTGAAAGAAAAGGTAATCTGGATACCTACCCGAATCCATAGAGACGATAGAAAGAAACGCTAAGAAGAAACAGATCAGCGAATAACATCCATACATATGTACAAGAGGATGTAGTGTGGAACAGAGAAATGCATATTTTTAGGCAAAAAAAGACAACAGGAAGTACGACTGATCAAGGCAACAACAACACGTGACATACTGGGCCACGTGTGGACTGGACAGGCTCAAAGTGAAGTGAAACAAAAGTACAGCATGTTTCGTTTTTTGTTGCTGCACAGCATGTGGACTTGTAGAAGAAGGATAAGTTCGCAATCCAGAGACCTTCTGTATAACATGGAACAAGTGATAAAATTTTACACGGGATAGTCAATTGTTAGCCTGTTTTTCGTCTGAAGTTCATAAGGAGTAAAACCGAAAGTGTGGCTAACTTGGGGAACAGGCAGGGTAGTTGCAATAAAAAGGTAAGGGAATAACATTTCTATGATCAGACAGAGATTGAAGATAAGAAGTTACAGATGAAAAACAGATGGGTGGTAGATAATCAGAGAGGAAACAATGAGGGCCATGTGGTTCAATTAGGAGGCCAGATAGACAGATGAAATTAAATGGGAGCAGGAATAAGGCGTGTAGGAGTGGGATCTGTTTGCATTTGACAAGGAGTTTACTAAGTACAACTGGGTTCAAAGTGGGATACATGCACGAAGTTTCTGTGTGCAAACCGCCCCGGTTTCAGTAAGCTGACAACGGTAGCTACAGCTATAAGGGACTGTAGCAGCCGCAGTAGACAGAGTTGCAGACCTTTTGTGGATTCATATCACACGTTATGGACCATTCTAGATCCTCAATTGAGCATAAACGGGGGCATAGTGTCAACAAGATGTTAGAAGGAAAAAAATTGCGATCCCCCTGATTAGACACTTACCAAGCTAAGATCAACGATACTCTCTACGATGGTTATCATTTGGCACTACTAAGGTGTGTTCAATAAAACAAATTAGTCGAACTGCAGTCCAGCGCGCAAAAAAAACTATCTTAATCCTCACACTTTCCATTAACAGTATTCACAGTCCAAGTTGCTTTCCGTCAACTCTTCTGTGTCCTTTCCCTAACGCTACCACGCCTGTAAAACAGACTTCGTGATTCTCGTGATTAACTTCTGATTTTTCATTGTCCTCCTGATGGAATTTGAAAAATTACTCGGAATAATGCTTTACATGTACAGTTTGCGGACTAACTGTTGCTAAAGTGTACATTTTTGCCTTAGAAATCATGCAAACAAAAAAGATATGTTCGGGACCCCACTCCTGATAGGTGAACAATATTCCACAGTGGACAAAATTGATAAATCAATTAGCTGGAAACTACTCACAACCTTCGCATTTCTGTAGGCAAATTAGTCCGCTCCTTTTGAAAAGAAGATCAAGACAAGAGTATCAATCTTGTTAGATCTCGTCAGTAGTGTGTACTCTTCTCATTGAAGGAAGTTGAACTCTGGCCACGCTGGCATGGAGTAGCCATAATAGTCATTGTGCTAGTAACCTCACATTAAGCAGTAAGATGCATTCACTAATGAGTAAAGCTCAAGTTGTACTAAATCAAAGCCCCAATTACTTGTCATTAATAGAAATAGCACACAAGTTTAATGATTTCTGTGATTTCAGACTTCAGAGAAGTTCTAGTTGTGGGGTTAACAGGATAGTTACTGTGCCTTTTCTCGAGACGATCTGGCAATCGCAGCACTGTTCACAAACGAATGTGGAAGAACTTTTGCATACGATAATGCAGTCGTGTCTAAAGTGAGGTCAGTGATACAGTGGATAGCACGGTTGCTTCATGAAAGCGTAGTCACAGTTCAGATTCCAGAGTCGTGGTGAGTATATGCCTTACTGACGGGTTCTAACGGAGGTGCGAAGGCTGTTCAAGTTGTATCACTGAAATCCCAAACTCAACTGCAGTTATAGGGAGACAAAATGTGTGGTTATTAAAAAGTAAACTATAGTAGACACATATCTGACATGCTTGGACAAACGTTCTACCATTTTCATCACAAGGAGTGTCATGTAAGAGTTGTAGATACTTCTCGGTCGCCAAATTGTTGACACGGTAGATCAGAAACGAACACACGTGTAGATAGAAATTTGCAACCGTGAGACAACCAGTAACAGAGCAAAGACTGCAAACTTTTGGTTTTCGTTCAGGTAGCGAACAAAGCACTCCCATCGAATCCGCCCAGAACGAATTCAAAGCGAATCGAGAACAGGCATGTTCTATTCACCACAGCAAATGATCAGAAGACAAAACTAGATGGAGGTAAGCCAAGCATCATAGATCGCCTCCTCCCATATGACAGATTGAGTCACATACTGATTAAACATTGTCGAGCTGCCCCCTAAATTTAGAGGGGAGCAATCGACGTACTAGGGGCCCTAAATTATAGGCAGATGACGGTGATAATGTACAATCACATGGTCAAGATGAAGCGTGTGTAAATAACAGGATTCTTAAAAAAAACATACCTGAACACAAACCAAATGTGATATTGGTGGAATCAAGTTCAAACCAAAAAGGTCATCCATTTAATGCAATCCCGAAACTATGGATGTAATGTGAACATATATATGCTGTTACCATAGTTTCAGTTCAGAAATCGACATAGTTCATTCTAAAGACGTATCCAAATAATCGAAGAGCCTTGGAAATTGAGTGACGGATAACACTAGTATATCAGTTCAATCAACTGCACGAGTTGCGTAACATTTATAGCTGAGTAAAACAATCTGTAACCGCTGTAACAACGGTCAACGATGATAAACTAAAACTACAAACTGTGACTATGAGCTTCAAAAAGTGATGGCACAAACTAGAGGCATATGACTGAGACATCATGTCGAATTTTCAGGCAGACTTATCATTGGAATGCTTCCAACAAAATGAAGTTCCGTAGCTATCTAACAAACATCCACCGTATGCCGGGATCCGATTTTAATACGACTGACGGACAATGCATGGAGTTCAGTTTCATTCTACAAATACTTGATAACCAGTCCTATTTTAGTACTCCAATTTCATACACCTACAGCCGGTTGTTTCAATTCGTTTTATTGCAGCTATTGCGTTGACCAGTAAGCAAAGATGTGGGTATTCAGAAGCCTTTCAGATTCGTCAAACCTGCACCATGTCTGTCACTTCTATAGTGATATAAACGGACGGTTGTCTGCAATTTCAATGAACAGCAATTGCGCGGCTGTGAACGGAACCGCGCAGTACACAAGGGTGCCACCGATGCCACAGGCCGTGGTCACATGACAACATGGTTTTGAGACATGTGTGGACTTAGTAGGTCATCGACCTGTTCACAGTACACTGTTGGCTACCAGATAACGAGTACGTTAGGATCAAATAGGTTATATGTTATGCATTTTTCTTGTTCACACCAACCAACGACTACTGTCGTTTGGACTCACCCTCTCCCATTTCCAGAAACCTGGTTGTCTGTGGTCTTCTATCTTTCCTTTTCTTTAGTATTGTTGGTGTATTGTGTGATAAATGTTTTGTCTGTTTTCTTCCAGTCCAACCTTGCATTTTAATTTTACTCCATATTCTCATTAAGGTACACTAACATATATTCCTATACTGGACTACTTCTTGTAGTATATCTTCAATATTCGTATCTTACCATTGGAGTATCACTCTGTTTATTTTCCGAGAGATAGGGGTTTCAGTTTCGAGCTAATCTATTAACTGACTAATTAGAATTGGCAGGCTGGACACAAAAGCCTCATTCACACAGTTCCCGGTCGTATTACTTCAGATTTACACTGGATACGTGGTGTGTGACTGGAGCCACAAGCGGTGCAGCGCAAACCACTTGTGGTGATGATTAACCGCAAGCATCCTTTGGCTTCGGTCACTGTGACAGGCTAGTCCGAACCAGATGCTGTCAACCGTGTATGAACAATATCAAAAGTAAATGCTACGGGTTGAAATTTTCGGTTAAATAATCAGGTTTAAGTAAAAATGGATAGATGTGGTTTGTAATAGGTGATTCGGAAATCAAAAGGATGCATTATTGCAACAAATTGGGAGGGAAAGTATCACACTGATAACAATAAGATTAAACCCACTCTTCTGATGAACCAGGAGAACGTAGATGATCAGAGAGAGAGAGATGAGGTTAGGCATATTTACCATCAAACCTGTGTTAACTGCCTCATTGACGATACCAAATCACGGTATGAGAATGAGACTCGGGAAGTCTAGCAACGGACAATTTAATTCTACCTGAAAGCTGCGTAGGTATTATTAGAAGAAGAAAAACAAATAAATAAAGTTAGATCTCCTACGGTGTCCTTTTCAATTCCACAATCCGTCGCTTAAAAGACGATTAAGCAGTTAAAGAATGTGTTTAAATGCAAGCCATTAACAATCAACAGTCTCAGGGAAAACTTTTACTCAGAGAGGCAAACGATATTAGGTCAATTCTCAAAATACGACCTAGTCTTCTACATATACTGCTGTCAACTAACATAGCTCTTCTCAAAAGAAGAGAATGGACGTTCAAGGGGGTTATTCTATGAAACCAGAGAATCGAGGGAGCAAGTACGCAGGCAGAACTCCCTTTCGGTTTAGGCCTACCCAGAATGGAGCGCATACCCAACTACCGTTGAAGTGTTTGAGATTTTTTAAGCCATATTCAATCAGCATATGCGTAAGAGACCATTTGCATTATGTGTTTCTGAGTTCGAGTATGCCACAGTTATACGCCAACAGCATTATTCCAATCTCCTTCTGTTTGCTTACATTTATTTTTTATTGCATGTGTAAACTGTTCAACAAGACTTGTCCCTCAAACCATTGTACAGAAAAAATGTATATTCAAAGACCGTTCCTTTTCGTGTACAAGCCTATGAACTCAAATTAACTGAAAAGTACAGATAACCGAACAAAAGTTGAACGGTGTCCCGTTTACAGACAAAGTTGTGTAGCTAACAAGGCTACATTCTTTAAGTTTTATCTTAGCACATGGTAGGTAATCGAATTCAAAAAACACAAGTATGGCTACTGTGCGTCAACGCCTGCTCGCTAGCAAATACACATCTGCCCAATGTGTGTCACAGAACACTCTACATACACGTGCTATTAGTAAAACTGAGTGTGATAAAGTTGGTAGCCTAATCAGTTGTGTAAGACTGAACCGCATTGAAGATTTTCGAGATCGATAACATGCCTCTGTCAACAATACTACCATGATTGAATTTATATGGATCTAACAACGTTGGCAGACATTAAGCCTTCGTATGATAACGTCTTTGGAACGCTTGAGACAAACAGGAAGTGGCCACCATCAATTGTACACAAAGTTTCTAATCGGCACTTACTAGGATGAAAGGGAATGTTACAAATAAAAGCTATAATATTCGGATTTAGAATAAGTGAAGAGAAAGCAAAACGTTAGCCATAATAGCAATGGGGAACAAAGTTACGGCGACATGTTGGCCATAGATAAGTCACGATTCAACACCCGAAGTTAACGTTGTGGTGAGACATAAAACGGACCCCATGAGAGATGCACTATAAATGGCGAGTTAGTCACACCGCTTACGGCCACGAGTTCGCTTCCGCGGCCGGTGGGATCTTTGAAAGTCGTTGATCGACTGTTGCGATCTTACGGAAGCAAACGAACCGATGAAAGGGATTGTGGGATTGGCGTCTATCAAATATGACGCATCTGGGCCGGCAATACTGTCTTTAGAATGAGTGAAAGCAAAAAACATAACAGAATACAGTGGGACAATGCTAACTTGGTAATAAGGTAAGGAGTAGACTAACTGATGGACAAGATGAACGCTGGCTGATCGTCAACACATACATAAAAATTATTGAAATTTAGAGTGGCGTACTCATGAATTTGAACGATCAATAAGGCTCGAGAGACATTTTGGGATGAAGCTGAAGACACAACAACAACGAAGATACTAAGAGTGCTCTGCTGGAGAAGCTCGACGAGACAGAAGTACGCATTGTAAGCTGCAGTCAAGTGTGTGCATGACAAGTATGCTGATGTATAGTCTACCTGAGTATTTGGCTTATGTAAAACTCAGTCGATCACATATGAAGCGTGAGTTCCAATGTGCGAAACTCTCGTGTTTAGATGGAGATTGGTAACAAAGGCAAGACATTCTATGATAGTTTTTGACACTCATACTCCACAATCGAGATTTTCCCTGTTAAGATTCACTGAACAACTACAGCAAGTCTGACATCCGAAGCCGATTATGAAGTATAAGTGGGCGAACGAGCACTAAAAAACATCGATCTGATCATTAACCTATATGATCCCATGATAGGGTGGCTTGGTCATGAAAAGTGTTTTGGATGCAGAAAGTGCCTGGAATGCAAGATGGATTTAAAAAGAAAGGATGTGTAATTTAATGGTTAAGCTGAACGGAAAGTCAATGCCAAACACATAAGCTATCCACAGAGAACCGTTCACTGTGTTTACTACAAAAAAAAACCAAGAGTACGCTAAGGTTCCGATAAGGGACAAAACCGGATCAGTGAAAATGATGACTGATAAGTGAAAACACTAGAAATTGGTTTGAGATAATAATAATAAAATAACAATAATGAAATTAATTATGAAAAGGCATTTACAACCTACTACACATCGAATTCAGACGAAGCATCCAAGTGAATAGCGGAACTCAAAGTGAACAAACAACTACGCTAGCGATTTTGACTGTAGTGAAGCATACAATTATTGATTATAAACCAAATGTCAAATTCATCTCCCGAAGGTTGTATGAAGTAAGTCCAACTCAGCTCATATCATCCACAGACGAATGCTTCTATAGCACCAAAACCCAGGACTGTGTACAGTCGCGACTACGAAATCGACTGAACTGAAATTATTGCTATCACTGTAGTAGAGGAATCCTTTAAAGATATCACTCTGATGTGCACTCGTGTTTACATTAGTCATGTGAGCGAATCCTTTCTAACACGGCTCCAGAGGATGATAAAAGAATTGACCGGCCAGAAATCACATGGAGCTTAGATTGAACATCAGATTTTACACAATATTAATGAGACAACGTCGAGAAAGATGCTCACCAACATGCGTAGTTCAGTGTGCTCTCATTGAAGATCATAGTCCTGAGAAACCGCTGCAATTCACTGGATGAATTGTCACGGGAAAAAGCACGAGAGTGGCTAACGTGATTGAAACGCTCGTGAGCATTATGCGTAATGTGTTCGGTAACTTAGAATTAAGCGTGCCTAAGGCAATTGGGGAACGTAAACTCCATCTGCACCGTAAACTTACAGCGCGTCTTCCCGCTACTTGTTCGCAAACCGTCCGTAGTTTGACCAGCTCTTCGTTCTCGTGAACCCGCGTGCTCCGAAGCAGGAGAGGCGATGGTAGATACATTTGTGGTAGACATGATACCTTCGTTGCCGGCAAAACAGTTCGGCGACTGTTTGAAAGCGGAACCGCTAGCAGCCATTGCACTAAAAGACATGTCTACCAAAGCGAGCAAATAACGCGCATGCTCCTTGCTGGTCGAAGTGTGTGTACTAGGTTGTTCACCAGACTCACCGCTGCCAACTGTAGAGAAGGGATGAGACAGAAAAACGTTGCTGTATTTGTCATTAAAAAAAGCTTAGAGCAGTGGCATCAGCACAGGACAGTCGGTCTAGTACACAAAGTCCACTGAGCTATACAATGTGCGTTGTGAAAAAGTAACACCTAATAGCAATGAAGGTTCCATCGTAAGCTGTGTGAAATAAGAATGGGAGTTAAATGATTGGCCGAAAACAGTTAACATTCGACAAAAAACGTCTAATTTTAATAATACACACAACCACCAATTCGTGCATTGTTTAGGTTGCATATTACCTATCGAAATCGGGTTTACATTTCGGCCGATAATAACTTCTGGCAAAATCAATGCCAGTGTACTGGGAATAATATGCACGTATGAATAACCTCATAAACGACGTTCGTTATAAAGGAATTTTGGTAGCGATAAATGCAAAAAGGATAGCAGGAGCGAAAACGGGGGAAAATAATATTGATGGGAAGGCAAGGATTCTGGTCGATATACGCTGTCCATCACTGGCATCAGATAACAGATTTCTCACGCAGATGAACATTTCTATTGAAACTCTAAGGGAAAAATGGCTTAGATTTCGCTTGCTCGTTGGAGTTGAACTGTATTTTGGTAATTGAAGATTGGCAGAATGGTTTAAAGAAAACAGTCATATTATTTAACATAAAGTCTAATATACAAACAGACACAGTAACATGCAGTATGGAACTAATACAGAGAAAAAAGGGGTTAGTTTATTCAAACTGTAAATAAATTTCCCAAAGAGGTGTCATATGTGACAATGTTCCTGATCCTAAAAGCTCAAAATCTTTAGGTTCCAAACCGAGGAGAAGCGTTGAGTCGACGAAAGAAAACTTCAATGCCAAGCATGTCAAGACTTGACAAAAAGCCACGAAGAGACCTCTGGGTTTCGTAAAGAAGGTTCTAAGAGTAAAGTGATGAAAAAGGAACAGGAAAAACGTGTCTGTGACAACCAAATTGATGGAGAAAGATCACATTCCGTAAAAAAATGTTCAGACTTCTGCTACTGATGATCCGTAACTACGGGTTCCATCATACAGAAACAGTCATACGTACTCAAATTCGGTGAGCACCATCTGTTAGAATAGGCCAGCTTCTGTAATCTTGTTGCATGAACAGAGTACGCCCACAGTTTTCCACACGGGCTCACGTCTTTTCATGAGTACAAATAGTGCAGGTTGACAAATAAAATTTTAACCTCTGCAATGCAACCTGTGGTCAGTTGACTAGAACCTCTATCAACACCAATGCAAGTAATTAATCGGACAAAACTACCAAAAATAACTTGATCGTGAATCACTGTTTTGCAATTCAGTAATTTTTTATCCGAAACCCCCAAGAATGACGGTCGAAGCCGGACAAGAACATTCGCACTACTGACAGGCTCTAACCGGATGCGAATCTCAAGCCTGCTGTTTCTGATTGCAATGGATCAGCAGAGTAGTTTACGGGATGAAAGCTGCGATCAAATGTGCTTTACGCGTCACTCGCGCAGTGAAACTATAAAACAGATGCACTAGCCAACGAGCTAGGTCGAACTGTGTGCAAAATGCTTTGGTAAATGACTGTACCAGACGGTCATTTGTGTGGCCATGACTAGTCCACACCGGTAACCATGTGAATGGCACTTACACTGATAAAAATGTGCTAAACAGTCAGCGACCAGGATATTTGATGTTAGGTAGGATTTCTTCTTTAGAAATGTATAACTCCAAAGTATTATACGACCGATTAGTCGGAAACCGGAAACTTTAGATAATAGTCCAGGATACTGAGTTAAAAAACACTCAGGCTTAATGATAGGCATACAAATCTGTATTCGTTTACCGTACACATAAACAAAGTTAATGACAGGATGTAGTTATAAAAATTTGGTGAACTGTTATAGGAACATGCGTGAAAAAACGTTACTGCATGATTTCTTTGGTCAATAATCAATTCAAAGACGCGATTATCAGGTACGGTAAGTTGGAATAAGAAAAATGAGCCCGGTCCTAATACGGCAATCACGCACTGATGTGAAACATCACACTCACTATCTTTATCGGTTCCTTGTTGAGCTGCTGGACCGCTAGAACCAACTTGCTTCAGAGCTCCCAGGATGGATTTCGAATGAAATCCGCTACCACGAAGCAGATAAGCCCCAGTGGTAGGATGTTGCCATGTGATCACCGGGAAACGTCCGTGTCGGTAGGACCGAGATACTTTGGTCAGACAAATTTGATTGATGGTCTATTACGGA
>JTDE01001049.1:69565-127685 GCA_014338405.1 Paragonimus skrjabini miyazakii
AACAGGCAGTGCGAACAGAGGACTTTACATACCATTGGAGCTAGGTTGGCAACATATGACGTAAACTAATAGGACCTAGCAAATTTCACAGTAAGAAAGCAGGCAAGGAACAGAACGCTTGAACGTGCACACACGTACATACACACGGTTGGCATATTCGTCCTCGTGTAAGCTTGTAAGACCAGAACTGGAAGATCGATAAGCACAGCTTGTGCCTGTGTAAGTACGCATGAATGCATGTGTAAATCGACAAAAACTAGTGACCGCGTGTACGATGAAATCAATCCATTTTTTCCCGAAAAATATTAAGCAGCCCTAGTCAAAAGATTTGCCACACTGGAAGAAGAATGATAAAATGCCCCATAGTTTCGATGGAGCGTAAGAGAAAAGGTGCAAACGGATGGGCGACGTCAAACAGACGAACAGAGCAAATAGATATATCACACTTGAAATTTCAAATTTGTTTACAAAAACGCACATGATATTGAGAAACCCAGCGACAGGAGTATAAATTAAAAAGACAATTTGAATATAAGTTCAAATGGGATAACTGTGTAAAGAGTAATACAATCTTCATCTAGGGCAGAGGAGGACTAAACTGTAAACCTCGGGATTGAATATTGCAATAAAGTCCACTTGAACGACCATGACCTATTGTCACACAAACAGTATGTTGGTCGTTGAAATTGTGATGTTAACACAGTGGATTGGTAACGTCAGCTGGAAACAAGTGCAGCAGGTACACATCAATAATGGTGAGCATTCGGAACAGAGTTGCGTCACCATATTGTCCAGTTAAGATTAAAGTGATGACAAAGTCCAGCTACTCGCCGGTTGCTATGCTCAAATGATAGGCGTAATGTAACCAATACGGTCTGGCAAGCAGCGCAAACACGTGCGCATGAATCTATGCATTCACATGACATGTGTTCATCAATGATTCGGTTGTAATTTGATTGTGTAGAACAATTTCGGTTAGAATCAGCCATACATCCAGTTTACTTGCATGTTCCAATCGTACAGTAGAGTACACATTCGAACTGACTATATATATATATATATAAACTGCAACGCCGATACTGTGCGTTCAAACCCTCGTTACTACAATGTCCAGTTGTCACTAATATAACGTGTATGTATGCGCTAAGAGCTGTGGGGACTGGCGTTCGATAAGCCGTGATGCAGAATTTCACAAATATTTAGAAAAAATTTTTTATGGGAAAAGAAGGTGGCCTGTGGAAATGGTGTTGCTTTCGAATACGCGCGACACCACAAAAAAATCGTTCCCTCTAGAATAACTGACCGGATTAAATAAATTCTGTCCGCACTGAAGCACGGAACAGGGTACCATAAATCACTCTCTTTAATAACGATCAACCCGAACAATGACAAATGTAAAACAATCGGAAGAACTGAGAATGAATCATGATGTTTGCGCTCGAACCGACAGTCCGTCGTGGCTGACTTGCGCTCTGTCCTAACACATCACATAGTGATAATGTGAAGGAGATTGGGACCGGTGACTTACTTTGCCAGCCGGTCCTATGAGCATCAAGTTGGATAATTCGCATGACTTGCTGATGCACCATTCGTCTAGAAAGACACAATCTAATTCATATTTGTTTGTAAGAACCGGCAACTTTCTTATTACGAACCGAATGTTGTACACGCTATTTCTGTCAGAGGGGTTCAAACAGGGACAAGGGCGATTGTAAAGTGTAAGTTTGGGAGTTGACATCATGAATGGTTACACGACCGTCACTTCGAACTTAAATGCAAAATATGGAGTAGACTACTCCATTCAGGTGTAAACAAACCATACAACAATAAACAGTATGATTTCTATACCGGTAAACAAGGCAAAAAATCGGGAAGAAAGCATACCAACACCATACGTACAGTGATTCGAATCGATAATCAATAGACAAAATACGATGAGGTAAACAAACAAACAAGGGTTTATTAAACCTCAAATTGCAAGCAGTGGTGACGTCATCTAATCTGGTAATGAAACAGTTGTAATCTGAATACGAATGGAGGGCAAGTTAGTATTTTTCGAATAATTTCTTCTGGTTTTGAAAATCTCTCGGTTCTATGATTATACTTATGACACCTCGCAGATTCGATGTGTTTAAGTTAAGGAATCCACATGTGGTCCAGGCAGTATGTGAACACAGGAGAATGAACTCAAAGTCGTATTCTCATCCACGGTCTTTAGTAGTCACAAGGTTTGCAAACAATATAGGTTCATGTGAATCCGCACAGTGAGTTGCTAACGAACGACGTCGATCACAGGTAAATTCAAAATACTTGCATGCTTAACATTTTGATTAATCCCGTCTGTACAGACATAACCAGAACTGCAAGTTATGGGAAATCGATTCGAGTGCTGATACATAATGCAAACTAGCCATCATTTAAGATAATAACGAGTTTCGTTCAAGAACGAAAAAAATGTCACCATGGAGCAGAAGCTAGATGAACAACAGATCAGACTGGAAGGCCCGAAGTGATGACGATTCAGTGTCAGACAAATTCTGGTTTTTGATCAGGGATAAAAATTAAATCAACGTTTCGGGCGGTATCAAGTGAAGCACGGCAAATTTCCCATCCTTGACAAAGACGGTGAATATCGTGAAACCTCAGCTTGAGAGATTGCTTCCGTGTACTGAGCGGCTAGCGGAATGCTTATGACGTGACCTCATTATATTTGGCAGATATAGTTATAACTACTATACTGAGGACCAAAAGGTTATCGAACGGGAGAAGAAGAACGTGCGGAAGGAAGCGAACGGTGAGAGAACGAAGAAAAAATCAGTTCATGGAGAGAGTAACTCACAACACGAATACTTCTCGTCAGGTCCAACAACACTCAACAGAAAGCGTAAGTCGCCTTCTGGATACCAATCAAGAAGCCCTGAACACCCTACAAGAGTAAGTGCAGACGCCAAAGCACGAAGGCTTCAAACACAAGTCATGCACTAGCCACCATAGTGTCGCACGCTTAAACAAAGTACGACGCTGGAAGCAACGGGACGACATATGTAAGACACCCGAGGCAGTGGAACCTCAAAAACGATAGTGTGAGGTACAATGATAAACAGTCTGTCGTTCTCGAAAACACGCTGGTGAAACTCGTTACTGTAAAAATGATGGTCCTGCTGCTTACAGCAATTACACCACGGGTACCGGTGGCTGAAGGTGGACATTTTCTAAACAACATCCGTGCGTTCTGCAGCCATGTAGAAGCTGTTGTCAGAGCTGCACCATAGACTCGACTCTTCAAAATAAATCAAGGCAGTCCCGTTACGCAACTTTACTGAAGGTTTCTGCAACCAACCTGATGCTAGACGTATTGGCCTGCTTTATTCCGACATAATTCAGTACGGTGGAAAGGAAACAAGATCTTCAGTTGAATGACTCCGCAAATTCGTTTTCCCAAGTCATTTGGGATTAGCGGATACAAACAACACGGTAGTGGATGAGTCAGCTCAAGTCAACTGCAGTAGAACTTGAAATATTCAATAAATCTGCTAAGTGAGTGTGATATTTGTAAATGTACCAGCCATTTACCTCAGATATGCTCTCGATAGTGCCGGGTCGTTGTCAAAACAACTGGCTAACTACACAACTTAAAATGACTTTGTTAAGTAGTCTTAAATTTGGAGATAACGTCTAAATGTGACTCAACGTATTCATCATTAAGGGCAAGAGCCAAATAGCGTGTGTTCATACGATTCGAAGAAAAAAGAACAGAAGACGAACTGTATAGATATTGAAATACACTAATAAAACAGTATTTTGGTAGTTGTGGTGAGGACAGTTTAATGAGACTGGACTGAAGCAACTTCCTGATTGGGAGAAGTTCGGCCAATCAGAACTCTCACAATAGGTGCTGGAAATAGAAATATGGTCGATCGACGGCAGCAAATCAAAACCGTGATCAGCTACCACGTCGAATTTAGTTGTAAGGGGTGATGGTTAAAACAGTTTGTTTGAACATGCATCAGACGACAACGAACGAGTTAATCAAAAATTAACAGGCTCGTCACCCGGTAACAATAGTTAATGTGAACGATATTTTTTATCCATAAAAGAATGCCGTTCTCTTCTGGTAAATTAACATTGCTTATTGCTGCACAGACCCTCGTTGTCTAGAATGTTTTGACACAGTAGCCTACCCAGTAATGATGTTTCGTGAGCGATACTAACAGCGCATATACAATGATACTGAGAGATACGTCTCATCATTCTCATTACACACAGTAGTGGGTCACACTAAAGAGATAATAACGGACTATAAGGAAGGAGAGAAAAGTGAGGGATGAAACATAATAACTAAAGGACACCTGCGCATAAGCTCAGACATAGAACAACAAAGTGCCTATACTTCACTAATACAATCGAATTTCAAATAAGAATATGGTATCAGCATCATCACGACAATTTCCACTTCGCTACACCATTAATTGTATTTGTTTCACAGAATATTCCGGTTAACAGCGATAATACTCAGGCAGATTAGCCCTCTTCTATCATTATTCTAACAACACTCTGACAGAAATAATGCAAACCGCAATCTGTTTATTCTGCCTAAAACCGTCAACCTCAATTGAACATGATGTTTCCGACACTAAGTGTCGATGTTAGGTCCAACAGTTCGAACGCGAAAGAGATCGTGCGCCACATACAGTCAACAGCCCATACAGGTGTAGGATCGATGTGTTACGCAGGTAAAACGAGCATCGGGATACATGTTCACAGACTGATGCTGATTTTGTATGAATATTGCATGCATGCCCAAGGGGAACGTTGATGTCACAAAAGCAGTAGTGAACTGTGCGTATGTGTGTGCGTTGTGGCTTGTTATTCGTGTGACTCATTTTGACCAATGAGCATGGACAAGTGCGTTAACTGCTGGCAAATACGCATCGATCAAAGCGTTGACTACATGTCTGGCAACCAGGACAACAAAGCCGGATTCAGGTTGGTTTGCGATTCACACGTCTATAAGTGGGCTAAACGCGTAACACAGATTTTCGCAACAGATTGACTTTTCCCAAACTGTAGACACAACGGTGAGTGAGCCGGATAGGTAATGGGAAACCCTGGATTAGCTACTAAACACAGTTCAGATAGAAGCATAAGCATCGGCTAAACCTATCATACAAAAACGGCACAATGTGTAATACGCGAACGGTTTACCTGAGGTATAACCAACAGAGCCGGATAAGATTTTGTTAGTTCATAACGTATATTGTAGGCCACAAGACGAGCACCCGTGTAAACCGTGCTGCTACCGGTCACACTACTACGTGTTCCAAGACTGGAACGGTCTGTGAAGCCGGGCGCAGCTGAACTCAAGCCGAATCGAGCCATATCCAGATAGCCAGGCGAATTGATTATGAGTGAGCGCAATCTCGGATCATATTTATGCGGTGTAGAGTTGGCCAAAACCATGAGGATTGCTGCAGCACTTTCTTCCGAGTATCGAACTGGGGAAAAGGGAAACATTGTCAGGTACAAACTCACAGGACTTTCGAAATGAGTAAAACCAGTACAAAAAGTCTAACGTGACCAAAACCAGTAGTGGCAACAATAAATTCATAATGATTTTAAGAAACATGCACCCACTGAAAGCAGTCGAGTAATTGTTACGATAAACTTTAAAATTAACACCCAATGTATGCACATACAGACAGCTGAGAACAAACGTCAATTCATATGAGACACACTACAGAAAACATCAAACTCAGCGAGCATAATCGGAGAATTCGATTAACTACACACACACTGCCCGATTACAAGCTCGAAATAGACGATAGTAAACGTTAGTAAGTGTATCCAGTGGCGGTCGATAGGACGACCGAATGAACAAAAATAGGATGATTGATGCTGTCAAACGGATGAATCGAGCAGTACTGTTACACGGATGAGGCGAATGAGCGCTTTCAAATTGTGAAGATAAAACGACAACATTATAAGGCATAAAAAATTGTAATGAGTTACTTTTTGGGGAAAAAAACCCGGAACTTACTCTTCACAGCTGATTGGACAAGACAAATTATAAGCAGAAAGCATAAAAGATACGTGTTCAGACAATCGGATTGAAATGGTAGGCAATAAGAACATTTGATTAAGGGAGGTAATTTAAAATGATGATATGCCTACAAAGATAACCTTGAAAACGTTTAAACGGTGAACAATGGAATAAAATTGTTGTCAAAATGAGAACCAATTGAATTTAAATTCGCCTAACTCAGGTTGTCCCGAGATTAGAGAACTGTCAGCGAGGCCACTACTTTGACGGGAGGATGGTACCAAACAGAATATCCGCAGTGGAAACGCTATGCCCAGAACAGCATAGAAACTACAACAATGTGTAAGCACAATTGACATGAGGATACGCGGGATAATTTTTTTAAGCTAAGGTTGCAAACATTTGTCTTCGATAATTCGCATCGAGCACAAATGCTTACAACGGATGTATTCCGCTTTACACTTCCAGGTACGAGTTTTTCAAGAATATCAAAGTTCCATATTAACGGATTCGTATTTCACATATAAATCAAATAGATTACTTCTAATTGCATAAGTTTAAATAAAATAACCTAAGACACAGTTTGCAACCTACAAAAAAATAGTGAGAATAACGGCATGATCAAAGAAAAAGCTACAATTTCATTGAAAATAGATATTTCAGGCAAACCCACTGGGACCAAAAAGGTATACTTAATTAGTACCAGCACACCTCATATCTGAACAGAAGAAGTTGATTATGTCCAATTCAGCACTGGGATTTAGGCGATTAAGACATATTTCAAACCAACTAAATGTTCTACAATTATTGAGTGATGTTGGACGCGGCTATGTACAACGAGTGAAACTTTGCTCAGTGTAAACGGACAAATTAATGAAAAAGATTAACAACGGAAGCAGAGGAATACACGAACAAAAAATACAAATGTTATCAGTTCAAATCAGCTCACATTCACCGGCAAGCGAGGCCAAGGGCGCGGTACCAGTACCGTATTCAGCCGTCCGAAAACTTCCGTCTTTCAGCTGCAGTTTCCGAGTTCTACTATTGGATCCAGGAGGAATGGATCGTGGGAACACGGTGTTTTCTTTCCGGTCATCACTGTTATGCAATCGATCGAGAAAAAACATATGAATCAATTGCGTCAGAATGGGAATATTCAGTAGATTAGTTTGCTATGTAAACAACATTCACAAGTAATGTTTGGTAACCAAGTAAAGACGCTGCACACGAGTGGTCTGAGAGATTTGTTTAAAAGAAATTCTCCTGTGTCAAACATTTTCCACGACGACCCAGTGTCTAGCGTGAGGTTATTAAAAACTAAGGATAACGGTCTAACAAATCGGACGTGTCGTGATGGTCGAAATAAACGACGGAGATGGACCTCTTTACAGTTTGAAATTTGTGAGGCAGAGTTTTCTGTTTGCAACAACTCGTCCATTGCACACACAAACAGGCGATTCACTACCTTTATTAAACACAGATTTTGGTCGTTGAAAAACTCAATTTATCCAATAGGAGAACCAAAGGAATGATGAAATCAAAAAACCTGTATTAAACAGAGATCGTTCACTAGTGAGCGGAGACCTACAGGCATTGGCATTATCACGACACAAACTGACCGACAAGAAGTCATGTCGATCACACCAAAAGGCAAATTTCGAGTCAGATATGCGCACGCGTGAAGAAGCACATAAAAACAGGAAGATGCACACCCTCATCGGTCGAAGTACTGTCGTGTTCGCAGTCAATTGGTATGCACGTTTTCGAACATCATCTCTTTAGAAGTTGCGATCAGACGACAAACGAACATGCATGTTCGACGTGCAAATTCAAATGCAGAGAACGAGGTGCTCACCCCGAAACAAGCACTGGAATAACTGGAGTCAGTTTAGCAAAAAGTTCTAAAAGTGGACTGTCAAAATTAAAGAATGACAATAGAGAGGAAGATCGGAACATACGGATAAGACAACATGGCTTTTCCGTTTCTGTCGTCGGTAAATCAGCGAAACAATAAGACTAGCATTAGTTGGAATTTTGTCACGTAATCAATCCTTGTGTGTTGATCTTTACAATAACAGTTTGGTGCCTAGACGAGCAAAGATCAACTGCTTTCAGAGCGGAGACATAAAACACTGAACATATTATTGAGAACTTGTACACCAGAAAGCTCCACACGGTCACATGACTACAAAATCACACAGTAACAGGACATCATCAGATGGTCCCGGCGAAGACAGAAATGTAGCAGCTTCGTGAATAATCCAACTGGAATTCGTCCGTCTGATACACCAGTACTCAAGCCAAGCACATGTGAGAAAACTTAGCCGAACCGGATGTATAAATGGGAATCCATTCATAGTCTTCAAATACTAAACATCGTTATTTTGACGAAACGTTAATTGAACAGAGTACAAAAGGAACAAAACACCATAGGCAAGTTTGATCAAACTGCTTGGCTAAAAAAAGGGAACTAAATCGGTTCAGAAAGGCAATACTTCGCGAAGCATTCAAAGTGAAACGGGAAAAAAACACCGAACCGGAGAAATGGATTACCTGACACGTCTACTGTATGAGCCGCTGGAGGAACTCCCGTGCGATCCTCCCCTCTCACGTGTTACAGGCGTAGCTTCTGAACCTGTCTGTTGTATACAAGGGGAGATGGACAGACGATTGAAACCCATCCGAAGCGAAACCGGATAACGCAATTCCAGCAACAGTCCGCGCAACTCGTCACGTGTGTCCTGAGATATCTCATCCGGGTCGAAGCCGAGCTTAAGCAACTGCAACGTCAGAGCGCGTACATTTATAATATCCAAGTTTTCATCAATACGAACCAGTCCCCGACGCCCACCAATATCCAGACTGGAGTCACCATGAGAACCACGGCCGAATTTACGCTTGGTAGCTGATTGTTGTCCACGATTACGTTTACCAATAAGCATAGTGGCCGACTTCGCAGCCGGGGCGTGAAGATTTGGCTGAGCAGACGTTGTGGCAGGGAATATAGTTGTAATGCGCATGATGCCCAATTTTTTAATTGAATGTAGTGCTGCGATCGGGAAACTTCGTATAATTACCTTATTAGATTCTTTTGGGAAGAAAAAAACAAATAGAGTAAAGAAAAACGCATTGAAAAGGGGGTAGGCAAATAAAATGCAATCCGGTCTCAGGTCCACTGAATATGAACTTCACTGTAGAAACTCAGAAAATAAAGTGATGATGATTCGGCTGTATTGGCATGTTTGATAGAGAATACAGATCTACCAGCATACAAGACAGGCAATAAAGATGCAATAGCAAGGAGTTCACTGGGAATTTTATTCCTCCAGAGGACAACTCTTGAATGCCAACAGGGGACGCAGAAATACCGATCCACCAGGTTAGTTTACCCCTCATGAGAGAATGTTGTTAGCCCGTAGCAGGTGCTTAGCATGAAACGAGTCACCACTCCAAAATGAGTAAGGATTTTGAGCTACATCAATGCTAATTACACACAACATGAACGAAAAGGCTATGCGGATGTTACAAATGAACAAAAGTTAATTCATTTGCGATAGTATGCTAAGCCCCTCTGTACCATTGCAAGTCAATCGCCTAAGCCATATGTGAACCGAATGTATGTTCAAAACTCAGTGTTGGTTCCTGAATTGGAGCGTACGTCTCCATTTTCGTAAGAGATCATGTGGTCAAGACAATGTTTGACTAATAGTCGACTATTCAATCACACAAATAAGAAAACAGAACTGTCGCACATAATCAAATAAGGAAAATATTCGGAAGAAAAAAACAGCCTGTTCTTACATCGATAATAGAACTATTGTGTGATAATGTGGCATACTTGGACGTGAACACGTTATCCATGGTCAATTGTGTACAGTGTACGCATAACTGTTTTAACAATGAAGGCAAACAGAAATAAGAACCACCGTTGGAATGTTTTACCAAATATTAACTCTATTACCTCTGTTTGACTCAGCATTTTTATCAAAGTGGAAAAAGTAATGTGGGTCACGTATCAATTAACTGAATGAGCCACCTCCCAACAGTGACTTTTTGTAACCTCGATGAGTACTCTCGTTAGAAAGATACGCGCATATGTCTACACCTTGCTAGAGGGGGCGCTCATATATATAACTATTCACAACACCATATATATTATATATAGCACATTCCGCGAACAGGGGTTTCAATGCAAAGCAGTCTACATCTTATCTTCGACAACTCCTGCTTGCTACACGTGGGCTTGGTGACATATAACTGTACAGGAATACCAGAGGCGCGATTTACTGTATTGTTACTTCAATTTGAACGTTGGGTTCGTGTAAGAGTGTGCGCATTTGTTTGCCAGTTTCGTCACATATAACATACGGAATCACATAGACGAAGCCAGACAGTTCACGTTGTTCTGGACGATCAATGATATTTAACAAAACCGACCGGGGTTTTGTGTTCGATCTGTACGACATACTGATGGTTAGAGAATCTTTGTGCCGTTTCTGATGTACCATGAATATAAAACTATCATTTCTGTCTTAAGCCTGAAATGATGTTCTCGTGAACTCTCTGATAGATAGTTTTATTTACGAAGCAACTGGGGTACCTATGGGTGATGAACAGGTATTGGTGATCTTTCCTTCTGAGTTTAGATTAGCATGGTGCATATCTGAATGTTGACATGACGCATGTGAGAATCTTTTATAGAAGTTGCAAATGATATGAGTTGTTGTGGAATTACGATAGATGATAGATTCCAGTTCGCCATAGGTACTACATATAATTGGAAAATTGAGGGAAACTAGGTCGGAATTTTATTCTTCTTCACATATGAAGGCAATTCTATACACAATGGAATACCGGTAACTGTGATACTGATCAACATGAGTCAAAAGTAAAATAACAAAAGTATCGTCCACATGTTGAGACGACAGTTTGAGTTAAAATTTCGGAACGACTCCCGATTCAAACTGCTTCATCACAGCACCTGCGAACAGTAACGACCTTGACAAGCCCCTCTTTTGCAGGTAGACTTGTTCGTTAAATTGCATATAAGTCTCTGAACAGAATTCCATCGGTTGGATCAATTAACTTAGGGA
Source organism: Paragonimus skrjabini miyazakii (assembly GCA_014338405.1). Lineage (NCBI taxonomy): Eukaryota > Metazoa > Platyhelminthes > Trematoda > Plagiorchiida > Troglotrematidae > Paragonimus > Paragonimus skrjabini miyazakii. The sequence goes on from JTDE01001049.1 coordinate 80,699, forward strand.
AATATTCATCTTACTGTGGCGACTGTTGTCCACGATGATCAGTAGTCTGAAACTTTTCATCGCGTAAGTCTTCAGCATGTCAACGAAAAGTGAAATAATATCGAAAGAAATCAGCGAGTTTAATTCCCGCAAGAAGTCGGCCAAGCTGATCGCATCACGATTTACGTAAAGTAACCGGAGGGAGAAAGCACGAAGAAAGTCACCAAGTGGCAGTTCAGGACAGTTTTGGTACGTGACGATTGAGGATATTGGATAGTCCATATAATTGTGGTACTAGTTCCTCGATGAGTTTAAGAAATTTGACTTGTTTCTCTGGAAGTGAATTCTTAAACTTAGAAGTTACTTGGGTTTTGGGATAAAAACTCCCAAAACGTTTGTGGGTTTACTCTCGATAGACTCATATGCTATGAAATCTTTCAAAAGTTTGTCCATTTCCTTCATTCCGCTTGTTTAATACAGCCATGGCATTCACGTGGCATGAAGACAAGACGATAATCCAAAAATTCTTCACAGGTGCCATCACTGTTTTATTCTCGTTTTAAGATAGGAAAGTTGATGACTTTCGATTGGTTGGCTGTTGGGACAACTTTATTCTATCTATTCATTCAAGTCACTGGTTTCCAGATGTGAGTCAAATAACGCAATGAAATCGATGGTTGATGTGTCTGTGTAAGTGAGATTTAAACATACAAACATAACTACCCATTATATACTAACGCATGTTCGGACAGGCTGCGTACGTGTTCTTCATATGGGTCCTCAGACACAACAATTTGTTTTAGTCGACGTCTTGCTAAAGTCCGCTAGAGTGTTGATTTTTTTTTCAGGTTTGTGAAATCATTCAGACTCAAATAACGCGGTAGCTGTTTATTTGGATTGTCGATACTCGCTTTCATACTTTATATATATATATATATATATATATATATGCGTGTATGCCCAGTTACATACCAGACTATGAGCCATTTGTATGAATGAGGTGTGATTGAGGATTATTATTAGGTATCAGAAGGGATACTTTTTTCATTAGTTCAAACGGTTATAGCATCCAATCTGATGGCAGGAACAGTAATGCTCAGGAGAATGTTAGACTGTAAACATGCGGACAAAGAAACAGATGGTGAACAAACCGCAGACTAACACAGATATGAATCACAACGTGACCGGGATAAACACAAACGTCTAGAAATTGGATGGAAAACTTACGATATGGGTCTTTTGGAACACCTGTGAAAATGATACGATAGTTGGTCACAAATAACGCCCCCTGAGCAGGTAACAACGGTCGCAGCATAGCATCCACCTCGACTTCGGTCTCGACTGGGGAGTTTACACTTAAACGTTCAGACAGACTACCAGCTTGGCTGTTGTTACTCAGGTCTCCGGCAGTATCTAACCATTGCCAATCGGTTCGTTCCAGGCGGCCATCAACTAATAACTGACAACGCACACAGTCATATCCACCGATGGGGATCGCAATTTCATTGGTCAACAAAGTGGGGCTGGTGATCTCAGGCTGGAACAGAAAACAAATGGGGAAGGTGAAAAAGGGTGCAATCACCAAATTCAGTGCAAAATAAGAGATAGTTCGAATTCTCACCTTCGTTTTACTTAATGCACGGCCAACAACAAAACGAATGCACGCGTGGATAACAGAGACGTATAGAAGAAAGGGACAGATGCAATTTAACTACCATATGCAAATCTCACGAAATTTGGATAAAAACAACCAACTGCAGTAGACAGTTGGACTGTTCGACTGTTTGGATAAGACACGCTCCGACGTGCGTGTGCACATGTCCGTGATTCCGTAAAACCGTGTGCATGACCAAACTGTTCGTGTATGATGTATACTGTGATCTACCATTCGGTTTGAAAAGCACTTGAATTAGACGAAAAAGACAAGTTATGTGTGGAAGCCTCCTTGTTTAAAAAAAATAAAACCAGACTGGTGAACACTACTGTGTGAGTACCAATCTAACAGAATAAGAAATGATACCCATGAAAACAACGAGCAAACCGGCACTTGAATATAATGTCATTTCGTAAAGTATGTCGTTGTTGGTCATTCTGAAAATGTTCCCTTTATAACGAAGCCACAATGAAACAACGAGGAATCGTATTAGAGCAAATAGAGAGCTAGATTGGATTGGTGCGAGATTATCTAAGTGCACGAACAGAGTGGATTCTCGACCACTAACAGATATCAATACGCGGAACATGTATGATTAGTGTGAGAAATATAGCAGGAACATTTTAAGGCATTCACCGGAGACTTGAAAAACGAGCTACTGAAATCAGGGAGCAGCAATATAAGGTGAGAGAACAAACTTAGAGGCAGTATCGTTTACAATGTAGAAACATGAATGAAATTATTTCAACGATGCCGGAATTCGGATCCAGGACATACAAACTAAGAATGGCTTTCATTGTTATTATGCCTTTCCCATACCAACTGAAGTAGCATAATGCCTGCCTTTAGATGACCATGAACCGATCCGGCGTTCTGAATATAAAACGTGTTATCATCAAGTGATTAGACTGGAATAATCATTATATGCTATGACATATAGCGGCACTTGTAATTCACAACATCCGGACATGTATCATTCTTTTTTAGTCTATAAAAAAATGGTCTTACTTCCCCGGTCGTTGAACGTGAATAGCAATGACATCAGACATAATGAATCTGATATGGAATCACAACCACTCTTCCGTACACACTGTTCGCGAGGTTTTCGATATAGAATTATGACATTCTGTACCATATGCTATTTACCGGCAGTAATTGGCACTTTGTGTTTCGATGTTCATTGATCGTAATGCCAAACTACTAGCAGAAATTTAAAACGGAATTAATATCTGAGTGTGATGACCAAAAACAGCGTGTAACTGATGTGATGTAAAGAGGTCTTTTACTTATTAACAGAAGTCTAGTATTGTACGATCTGCTTGTAAGATCAAGCATTCCATTCGATAACCGACAGATAATCTCACGATACAATAACACAAGCGGACCAGCTTCGTAATGACGTTAATACAATTCTTTCGGGTATTCCAAATAGTAGTTCCTACGGCAATTAACCATGACGTAATGTTGAAGTCGTGTGCACAGCGTACAGAAATAGGTGCTGTTTATACCAGCCACTCAACGGTGAAATTCGACAAGGGTGTACGATAAGTATTCCGATTCAAGAATAGGTCGAAACGACCGTACAAAAGCACTGTGTTAGTAAAAACTGAAGGTTACCGAGATGCTATCTATCCTTGTAAACCACTGTGAGTACTCATCGTTTGGTTCGGTGGTGACCCACCTTCGTCTACTTTCATCTTTATGTTTCACGTGTTCAGTACTAAGGTAGCATAATGTCTAGTGTGTATCGTCAAAGTCTCAAAAAACCTCAGCCATACAATGGCGTTCTGACTTACTCGTTCGAAATAAAAATCCATAAGTCTGCCGCTTTGGTTTCTCATTCAGCACAATGTACGGCTGTAGCCAATCAATGAGTATGTCGTTTCGACAGCCTATCAGATACATCGACGATAAAATCTGGCCTTTGGATACAATGTATCTTATAAGATCGACTACAGTTCAACCATTTCAGAGATGGAAGGGAGTGTTTGGGCGAGTAGCCTGGTTTCCGAAAGGCGTTGTTGTACATGAAAAGCCGAAGATATGGGTTTGTTCTGAAGTCAGTCGCAACCTAGTGCTGGCTACTGAAAGCGTCTGGAGCTCGTACTGATAAGGGAATCTATGGTGATGGGTCGCGCGATTCGACAAAGAGGTCCCCTGGATACAACTAACGAGCTATCGGTAGTCGATACTTGCCAAAATATGAGGCAATTTGCTCGTAACGTTACAATTTATTAGAGGCTATTTTTGAGCTGACATTGTTGTTTGACATGATCGAGTGACTCAACTGAAACTGAATAATTTTGGATCCACTCCTAAAAAGCCTCCCCATCAACAATCATTTGCGTGTCTGACTCGTCATGGCCGTAATATCCAACACACTAATGAAAGACCTGATAACATAACTTCAAATAAAACTAAAAGAACATAAAAAGATAATTTGGTTCATCAAACCTACTTGTCCTGTGTGATATCGGCAGAATTATACTCTCTCACAGAAACTTAAATATTGTTCTGACAGAATAAGAACATGCTAACCAAACTAATAATGGGGATGACTTTCCAACTTTTGGGCATTTTTCAGCCATGACTTGAGGGTTTCACAAACAGCTCGCGAGAGAGATTCGACAATCTTCGTATCGCTGGCTGAAACGCCTATACACTCGAGAATGGCCGGTTGGGTTCATCGATCAAGAGATAGTAACATAGGGATGTTGTATCGAATCTTACTCGATCTGACTTTTGACCGGAACAGAACTGAGAGTGAGCAGTGAGAAGCGTGAACCGAGCTGTCTAGTTCCGACCTTAACGACCGTAATCAGTTTATTAATTGAACATACGGTGGGCCAAGGGTATCCGTGCAATGGGACGAATCCGGGCCACAAGCGACAAGCTGCTCTCTTGTTGGCAATGGTTTCGATAGGAAACTTTGATAAATATAAAACGTAACTCGTGTATCGGTTTAACATGACAAAAGTCGGTGGGTGATTTTTCCGAAATATGTACCAGTTCTGGTACACCCGCTGCCTTGCGGTATAGGCTTTTGAGTCGAAGGCTTTGGTTGAGAACCCTAATCGTTCTCTTGTCTAGGTCTGGGCGCCCTGGCAGTATCTCAGCCCACACACAACCATGAATAATCACAACATCAATAATTTCATACTGCATCCACGAAAACATGCTACTGCTGACCCCTCCACCACTGTCCTATCAAATTTAGTTCTCAGGCCTCTCTAGACCTCCAGTTCTGATAGTTACTCCACAGGTCCCACAACAGATGTAGCTAACCGTGGTAACACTGAGCCGGTAAGTACCATCTCTTACCATTCAGCTTCAAGCCTCTCCCGTCCCTTGCTTAGACCAAGAATGCGAATTAATATAGGTGCCTTCAATGTTCGCACTCTAGAATAGATAGGTTAACAGGCCGCCATCGCACGAACGTTAGACTCGTTGCATGTCGATGTCTGCTGCATCTCGGAAACTAGAATCCAGGACAGCAGTCAGTGTATGGAACCAACAGCACCCACATTGTCTACCCGATACTGGTTACAAACTTCGGGTGACTCCACAGCTTCTGTTACAGGTCACGCCAAAGTAGATATAATCCTTAGCACGACGGCTGCAGCCACATTCCTAGATTGGATTCCTGTTGACAGTAGACTTTGTGCCGTCCGCCCGGCAGGTTCTGTTAAGGCCGACACGTGGCTCTGATATAGTCCTTCTGACCGGAGATATGAATGCTCAGATCGGCCGCCTTGATGACGCCGAATCTCGTTTAGGTGACAGATTTGGGATAGCGTCACATCAGTCAGATAATGACGAACGATTGTTGCAGCTGTGCGCTGAGCATAAGCTAATTTTAGTCAACACTAATTCTATGCATCGTACACGCGAATGCTATACTTGGCATGGTCTCAGATAGACCACATAGCTGTTAGTTACAGATGGCGTGGTTGCATTCAAGACTGTTGTTCCTATAAGAGCATGTACTTGGATTCAGATTATGCGTTGGTACTCTGTCGTTTTGTTCTTACTTACCTGGGAAGCTGCATCAGCGGCGGCGGTGGAGGTGTAGGGAATGAAATAGAGGCGCGTATTTCCAAGGCTGGGGCGGTGTTCGCTAATCTGAAACATCTATGACGATAGACAGGTATTTCCTTGAAACTTAAGGGTCGCGTATATCACACAACAGTGAGCGCTGTATTACTTTACGGCAGCGAAACATGGCCCCTCAGGGTAGAGGACGTGAACCGTCTTCAGGTATTTGACCACCGATGTCTGCGTTCAATTGCTCGTATCGGGTGGCACCAACAAGTGAGCAACCAAGAGGTTATAAAGCGGATATTTGGTAGTGATTGTCAAACGAGTTCTTTTGTTCAGTCACTACATTTGCACAGGCTTAGATGGTTAGGCCATGTACTAAAGATGCCAGATAGTCGTCTGCCACACCGAGCACTGTTTGCGGACGCTGCGGTCGATTGGTGCAAGGTAGACAGGTGATGACCTGGCGTAGAGACATGAAATCGTTCACGAAGGAGTTGGCTACTGTAGATCGGGTTCGTCTTCCGGGCTGGAGCCCTCGCGACTCCTGGAGTCTGTGGTTTGGGACGTTAGGTGAGATGGCGACTAACCGAGCTCAGTGGCGTGAATGTTGTCGTTGTTTGGCTGAGTTGTCTGTGAAGTGAGTGCACTTAATGACGCGGGTCAGTGAAAACTGTAAGGAGGTTGTCTTGCTGATGACGCCTCACTTTCACTTACAGCTTGGTTGTTTGTTTGCAAGGTGTAGGCACCTTGATGTTGTATGTTTGAATGTAGACGTAGCTATTTTTAGTAGTTAGGTCCCCCCTTTTCCCTTTTTCTTCTCTCTTTCTATACAGGGTTTGTTTCTTCTTCTTCGTGGTTGTATGGCAGTTAAGCATAAGTGTGAACCACTGATGTATTGCTGTCTATGATGATGATGATGATGATGGTTGATTTGTAAGAATGTGACACACTAGAGAGGAATGTTACAAACAACGTTCTCATAAACACGTGATTAGTTAAAACTGACCTTTTTGGCTTTGGGAATATTCTTTACCTCAGGATAAATAGTTTCTAAGTTCAAGAGATGTCCTTCAATAATACCTAGAACGAAAGCAAACAAAGGAGTAAGTACTTAGTATGCGCAGCTATGTGGGTTTATGGAAAAATCAAACGAAAACCAACAAATTTCGCTGGAAAATCGTCTTTACATGGAGGAGACAACGAAAGAACTTCGTTCACATCAAGAAACAGTCAGGTCATGGGATGACACTTATCAGCAAGATCGATGGATCGCATTTATAACATCGGTTGTTATTTCAAACAACCGACTGAACGAAAATGCTATGAACGGGAAGAGAGGTAGAAACAAACAAATGCAAATTTTCCAGGGCGTAGAGATGAGGCAGAACGCAAGCAAGTGAATGCCTGCTATCATCCACATGCTAAGTACAGGCCAAATTAGCATCTGAAATGCTTCCTAAAAAAAACGATAATTCGAAGAACTACGCGGTAAAAAAATGGCAAAACAGTCTCGGAAAACTGTGGCAACGCAAGAAATTAGTATAAGCTTCAACTCCGCATCTATTTGGGAATTCTTCAAATAAGAAGTGATATCTTACCTTCGATCTTTTCGTTAACTGCAGCGATTCGGCTGGAGGACAAGTTATTCTCGTCTGTCACTTTTTCCACGAACCGCCTAAGCCACGCCTCCAAACGCGCGATATGTTCAAGCGCAGAAGCTACCCGTGTTGATCCACCTCGGACATGACCATATCGACTGTCGGTGAACAGAGGAGTGATGGATAATGAGCGAGCAAAAGAAGCCGAAAGCGATTGCAAATAGAAGTACAGTACGAAACAAAACGTGCTGATCCCAATAACAGACCAGGGGAAGAAAAAAAATACTATCAACAACAGATAAAGTATAAACGAAGGCACAACAGGTTCAACAGAAAGCGAGCACTTCCATGAATAGGGTAAAGGCAAACACCGCGCAGACAAAGGCAACATCCCGAGACAAGGAGTTTATTTAGATATGTCTCTCGTCAAAATCCAGTTAAGAATTCGAAAAGTTCATGTTTTAGAGAGTTTACGGCCACTACACAATGGATATGTCTATAATGTCTTTCAGGACTGCTGGTGACAGTAACGGCTACTCAGTAGCCAGTATTAAAGTTGAAGACTGCTCAAAGAAGAAACCAACCTAATACAAGAGTGACTGCGGTACCCCCAAATGTGAAGGCAAGCTGACAATTCTTCTCTACGTTTCCAGAATTAACACAATGAAGTGAGTGACAAATTGTCTCGTGAAAATATAAACCACAACGTTTTGAACAAAACCTTGAAAACAATCCCGGGTTCGCACAAAATCCAATATAATATGCCCATTAATTTTGGTCATACCATGGACGAGAAAACATATAAACCAAGCGTAAAACAAAGGAGAGATTGGCTTTTTTAAGGGGTAGACAATTGCAAATCCTATGGGTAAGACTCACTGATCACCAGGAGATGTATGTCTGTCTTGTCCAAGCGACTCCGAGTGAGCACGCTCGAGAGCGGTTGCTTTGGATTTTTTCACATTCACTTCGTACCGATCCGTGTGACTCGGACCGTTTGCCATAAGCTCATGCATTCCGGCAGACATGTCCCTATACTGTTCAGGTGGGCCACCGCCTGGATCCCCATATACCCCCGCAGCTGCAGCACCAACACTGATAGGAATGCGGATATTCACAATCAAATTGATGAAATGAAGAATCTGTGCATAGACTGTACTCTCCTCTTGCGATTCCAATGTGGTCTGCACTTCTTTCGAACGAGAGTGACCTATACGCATCTCCTCAGCAGCAATTTCCAAGGTGGACATGTTTACCGTATAAGAAGGTTGTTGAATTGAGGACTAGCAAAAAGGTGGAAGTAAACGAGTAGAAGTAATCACAAGTTGCGGCGTGTATACACAATGTGGAAAATCAAATACACCGCCTGAAAATAAGGTGGTGAATTACTGGTTGTAATAAAGTGGTTTGACAGAAAAGTGATATAACAAAAATCGAAGTCCATTATACAAATTCTTCAAATTATTGAGAAAGTAAATCGGCTTTTAGTTGGGACACTACACTGTGACACAATAAGCCAGATGAGATATACGTACTGCTTAAATGCCCGAACCTAGATCGCAGCATTCGAGTCAACTGGGGTTCGAACAAACAGCCATATGAATAACCGGCGAAATGATAACCACTAAGTTACCATTGAAAGAGGCTGGCTAGAAAGTCTATTTGAATGCGAAGGCTGTTCAGCGAAGGTTGTTCAGCCTGAAATTAACCAAATTCCCGTCTACTCATTAGTAATTGAACAGTGATAAGGAGATAAGTCAGACCTGAGACAAATTTCTATTGTCATTGTTGGTAGGATAAGGAAGTACACAAGATATGGACGGTTTTGTTCTGATCTTTTAAGAGATCGTTCACGTCTCGAAGAAACTACACATGAATGGGACAGAAAATCGACGCACGACTCGCCAACTCGTGTGAAGAACCAAAGTCTTCATTCATTTCTTCGGTGGTTTCTGGGAAACTGAAAGCGCGTGCAGGTGTGAAGATGAAGTTCACAAACTAGCGATCCGTCATAGGTACACAAACCAGTAAAAACCCTATTCAATGTTTGTGCTTGTTATGTAAATTTAAAAAACCAGCCACCTATCAGTGATTACATAAGACAACCAAAGAGAGGTCAATCCGTGTGCAAAAGCAGATTCTGACGAGGCTAACTTAGCTGGTTAAATGCAGCCTGTTGAAATACCTAAAATACAAAATATGAGGCATCGATGTCAGTCGCACGGTTCATAATGGCCCGAAAAAAAAAGCATCAATTTTAGACAGCCAACCTCGCACATAGAACAAGCAAAGCGTGACGTACAAGTGTCAGTGCGTCAAACGAACAAATAGAATTTTGTGTACATAAATATTGTTTGAAAACAAAAAGTAAATCGATAGCAACTGACTCTTGAAATTCACCAAATCGAATGAAATCATGCAGTGAACTATCATAAACGTTCGTCACGTTTAAACACTGGACGAGATGATATAGATTCCTATTTCCGTAATCGATATAGCCTAACAGTACGTTAGTTTAAAACGTTAAGGAGACAAACAAACAATATGCAGGCTTGCTCTCAAAAAGTGGGAAATAAAGCACGATCGATTGGCACTACAAGAACGAAGACCAGTGAATTAAAAGAATGAGTAGTGAACGAGTTTTGCAATCGTAACAAGACAAATATCCTACGATAAAACCATCCAATCACTCTGTCTTCCAGATCGCTTAGTCAGATTCATGTCCCAAATTCTAATTTTTTGAGCGTAAATATTTGAAGTTGATGCGAATCAGGTTATCCAAGAGTCTGTACCGAGAATGAGACTACAACCGAGGGGCATCCAAAAATGACTGCAACAAAATTATGCAGTCACCCTGGATTGAAACGCTGGTCCAAGGTTGACCGAATCAAGCAAACTTCAAACGCCTTGAGAATCGAATGTGCACCATCTTCCAGTTATCGACAACCATGATGTAAAACTGCTATCGTGTGACCAATCGCAATTCCATTTTACATTTGTCCTATTACATTGAACCACAAAAGTGCAAACCGACCGACAGGGAAAGAGGGAACGTTGTAGCCTTCCAAACGCGGCACATGATCATGAGAGGTACCTATAGGTACCCAATGATATATAGAACCTATGAGATATTTGGAAGGACCTGAAGATACCATACATGCAAAACGAAGAACAGGACAAAATATCTTGTCAAAGCGAAGCCAAGAACGAATATCACGATGCGCTCCCAGAGCAAGCACTTCGAAGCTCCACAGGAACTACGTAAAAAACGCCAAACAAAACTCTATGGACAGAACGTTGGAAATTATACAAAACAACTTCGTTGAATAAGCAGCAGACACGACATTCACCAGTATGAACTGAAAACGAGATATCATAGATTCAATAACAATATTTCGGTTGTTTCAATGATGAGGTCAAAATTACTGCTAGTATGTCATTCGGGAGGAACTGGTGTGATCCAGCCGACGCCCGAACGATAAACACACGCTGATTGTGAGCACAAGGCTTGTTCTGCCTTGAGAATTAGTGAACTGGTTACAGTGGATGGTAACGAGGATGACGACTAATACGTTCATATGCTGGAGCTCTTTCTGCCGTATACCATTTCTTCAAATGAGAAGAGAACTGCAGTGTCCAGCAGGACAATGTATCTATTCCTAAGCCGTATGCAACGGCGTCTAGCTCCAGAGATTGATATTATAGACTAATCAATTTTCGTTGTACAGCAAGCAAGATGAACACAACCGTGAGGCTTGTTAACTCATTATTTACACAGGGATATCAACAAGTACATCCTGATGACTGAATAAACGATTAACTTTAAGTGAGCGCAGACAGGTTTGAGTTTCAATACGAGACAAATTTTCACAGAGAAAATGCTCAATAGATGAATATGAGTGCCACAAAAAAAACCGCAAAAGCACGAAGAACAAATTCATTTCACAACTGGAGGATCTGTTTTATAGCGTTTAGGTTGCCTACTTTTGAATAAGTTTATTTCCAATAAAGGCCTTCAAAACAAAATAAAGCCTACTGTTTACTGGTCATATTTTTTCGTTTGTTGCGAAAACAAATTGTTACCGACTTGACAAAAGGATATGCCTTGCTAAAGATGGAGTGGACGTACAATTTCATTGCGTGATATGTGACTGAAACGGGTTAGCCAATGACAGACAGATGAGATAATAACAACGATGACTGATTATTCAAGAGGGTTAGGTTACAGCCAAAGTAACCTACGTTTCAACAACATGACCACACACCTGTCTATGGCAACATATAAACAACAAACGATAACAACCCTGTATACAAATTGATAAACGATAACATATCAATGTTACAATCCAAAAACAATTATGCCCATTGTTAGGGTCAAGGTAAATCTGACCCGTTGCTCATAGGAGTTATTCACGTTCATGTTCAGCAAGATTCAGTTGTAACATTCATCATGAGCAGAATTAAATGACAGCCCCAATGCCAGTGCGTTTCCTCCAGTCCACCAAATCGAAACAAAACGGCCAAGTTGAATGACAGAAAGAAAGCCTTAACAAAATCAGTGTCTACAAAGGAAGTGAGCAAGCTTACGATTATTTGAATATAAAATGAGGTCAGGGATGCAACATCCGTTAATTGTAATTAGATGAAAAAATAGGTCAAGATGTAGATGTTCAACGGATTAGAAGCTTGTTACCAATGGCACAACTAATACAAGATACCAATAACCAGAACTATAACACACGAGGGCAATCCTAAAAGATCGAAATTAGACGCCCCGCGATACATACAGCTACGTATTAAAAATACGGTCATCTACAAGTCAATTACATCCTGTTGAAAGCTTTTGCGCATTTTGACATCTCTAGAAAATTAAAGCGGTCAGACAAAGTACGTGTGATTTATGAAACCGATTCTAATTTTATGAAAACAAGCATTATACTCAAAGACGTACAACACAGTGTAGGAATCAAGCGAAACCGTTGTGATTCATGTGACGGTTATCCATCTAATTGGTTTGAAGCATCCAGTATTGATGCGACCTCAGTTTCTCATTGGTTATTTCATGGAGTTTGTTAGCTGAACATGTGATCCGATAGACGATTGCCGTGTATGTTGGCACGCGTAAGCTGCCGACTGTTTTTTTTAATTTACATACGTTATGATAATTAGCATGGTGGACAAAGTCAATTACATTGATATGAATAAAAACCACGATTTTTGTAACGTCCAAATTGTAAATAAAGTGAAAGATAATGTCCATGGATTACGTAAATCGGTTTGAACGTAACATTGGATTAATCAGGAAACCGAAAGTTAGTTCAGAAGTAATCTGATTCCTAGATACAATGTTTTAAATTAGTAGTGAAAGTTACTTTTTCTGAAACGGACAACTTATGGAACAGATGCCACGATACAAGTGTATCTGGAGATAGAGTAGGAAGGTGGCAAAGCATCAAGAATGTACCGTAAAACTCGTGTCAACCGCGTAACTACGAGAATAGTCAGCAAGGTCAACAATACAATTAGAAAACGTTGTGACAATTGAACGAATCTTCACGAATTCAAGATAAAAAAAGATAGATATATGCCGGTCGAGATGTCCCGGGACAAAGGGGTTTCAACATCAATTGTTCCCTATGCTACGTTGAACTATTTGTCGGAAACAATTCGGATTCAAGAGTATCCATCAGAGAAGCTCCCGATAAGGGTATTTGTAGCGGATCATGACCGCTCAGCCATAAATACAAAATACTGTGACTGGATAAAATAGTTTTACTATTAAATCTGACCACCCAGAACCGGTAGGCGTGTTCAGAAATGACAGCATTAACCATCCAAACGACACGTCCACCTAGATAAACAAGGATAACATCTACGCAGCACATCTCCGCGGTCAGTGACAGCTGCATTTCAATTACAAATGATGGAAGTTGCCTTTTATCAGCATACTTACTTCTCAGTTTGAAGGATAACGCTCTACGATGCACGCATTCTCAAATCGATTTTGATTTGACTCACTAGAAATGCGAACAAATAGACTGAGCAACTAAACGCATGGTGCACGATTACCGTGGTTAACATGACGTACTTGTTATTTTGTCCGCTAGTAACATAAGTTATACTCATAGTTTACTGGGTCTTTTGGGCTCACACTCGTGAGTAACTTCCTCACCTATGAAACTGAAGTGAAGTTTCAATGACTGGAGTTTGTTGTGATCGACTGTCTCTATGATGTGCACATTACACCAGTTAAAATCCGGTTTTGGTTACTTCAACTCAGGAAGCCCAAACAAGGACTAAACTAATCATGCAGAGATGACTTTAAAATAAACATTCATTTAATTACGTGATTTCATATATCAATTATGGCGCTCGTTATCAGTGCCAACAGATCAGGATATGAGTGGTGACCTTCCAGACAATCGGATGTTTATAAGTAAATGACTGATCAATCTGTTTCTGCAAATGTAACGATATTTTCACCTATGGATGCAGATTCACATTTCTTTTACATACACAGCAGTCACGTTTTTCGGATACGATTTGAAACATTTGCTCATATTCCCGAGGTTGTATTCAATTGTTACTTGTACTGTTACTAATCTTTGCGTTGAACGTTCTGCGCTCAGCCATTCGACAACAGATGTCAATGAAGCATAAAAGAAAACACGGTTGTTCAGGCGTCAGAATCGTCATTCTTCTTTAATTGTTGTACGTCAATTCGGGTGAAAACAGGCATACAAGATAGTTCATAAATAGATTTTTGTAATAGTCTATGCGCTCTTAACAGTCACATATACAGCAGATAGCGGTATCTAGCCGATAAAAAACGATCCTAGTGGGGTTCTTCCTCAAGATGTACTGTTAAGGGTTCTAGACTAAGAACCATCTTCCTACACACGTGACTAAGAAATCAATGAAGACATCATCATGTCGAAATCTTGAACATAACACTAATAAATGTGTAAGATATGGATGTATGTAGTCGTTCTAAACAGAATCACGATGACAGTCCTTACAATACACTCAGTTGCATTTAATTACAAAATTAACAAATGTTTCCCGTATAAATGGAAAGATGTTTCGCGGAAATAGAATAGCCGAAATGCGTACGCCCAAGCATATTAGCATTGGCAAATCCCGAACGCAGATTCCAAATCTCAAGTCAAATTTGGGATACAGTGCTCCGAACGTACAATATTTGCATAGATATGCTGACTGGACGTTAACCAGCCGCTTACACTACTTGGAGCGTCACGGTGTCTAACAAGAAGTTTCAATTCGGCTTTAACTGGACACTGCTTCCGACGTCATTATCATCTCGAAACGCACCTGGAGACCAAATGGGAAGCCACCAGTTCGGCGAACTTCCCACATAGCACTGAACGCATTCGACCATCATGAAACCCATAAGTCAAATAACGCCATTTTTCTGTTGATGACGAACGATTCGAAGGGACATGCTGCCTCACACATCGTCCAGACCTCAACCTATTTGACCTAGAATGGATAGACCAGTTGTAACTTCTATCGGTCTCGCCGATCACAATAACGCAACATCAACGCTAATGACAATCAGCCTTCGATACCCCAACATGTTATTACAAAGCTCGCCCATCTTCTGCGTCAAAAAAGCCACCGTGTTATAAGATTGTCCAGAATGCTGCTCGAAGACGAAAGCCAGTCTGTTCTTACGGCCGAACTCCTGGCTCACGTTCCGCCCAAATTGCCCAATTCCGTATGTCGCATTATCCGAATTGGATCGGTCACAAGAGTCGGGAGCGCTTCAATCAGTTATCTATCCCGCGTAGGCCGTGCCCATTGTGGTGGTTAAAAAAGACCAGGACTGTCCGTATCTGCATCAACTTCTTTACGGGTCTCAAAAATTCCCTGGACACCCATCAGTATCCGTTACCCTTCCCAGAGGATCTGTTTGGAAAGCTGAATGATGACACTTGTTTTGGCAAACTGGATCTCCCAGACGTCTACCCACAGACGGAAGTTGCGAAAGACTTCAAGGAGCAATTGACAATCAATACTCACCGAGGTTTGTTCCAGTACGATCGGCTGTCATTTGGCGTGAATACTGTTCCAGTGATCCTCCAATAGATTATAGATACGACCCTTACTGACATACCAGGAGCAGCAGTATACATAGATGACATCACCGTGATGGGATCGGATGCTGATCGAGTCATGATAAGACTAGATAAAGTGCTTAATCGCAGTCAGAATTACTGATTCCGAATCCTCCCAGAGAAGTGCACATTTTTCATCAACTACCTGGGACTCACCATTGACAAGAACGGCTGCTGCTCAGACCCTAGTTACAAAGATGTTATCAACAAGATGTCGTCTCCGAAAGACGGTTCCTCACTCCGTTCATTTCTGGGTCTTGTGGGTCACTATAATGCGTTCTTACCGACCCTGCACCACGTAAGAGCACCTCCGAACAAATTCTTAATAGAGAAGCAAACTTGGTCCTGGTCGCTAGAGTGCAAGCGGGCTTTACAAAGAGTAAAGTAAGTGTTTCGATCGGATATACTGCCAACCAACTACAACTGGAAGCTGGATTTAGGAAATAGTTATTGCAGGTGATGCATCAAACCATGGAACTGACGCAGTGATTTCCCATGTATGTCCAGACTAATCACAGAAAGTATCTACGCATGCAGTCCGACTTTCGATACCGGTCAAAAGAAACTACGACCAGATTGAGAGGGAAGCTCTTGCAATTTTACTGGCCATCAAATTTTCATAAAATGCTTTCCGGACGTCGTTTCTTTCACATTACCAACGGATCAAAAATCCCTGCTGCCTGTATTTAGTTCAGAGAATGACATCTGTGTACACTGTGAATCGATTACATTGCTGAGACAGTGTGTTACTGAATCATGGCTTTGACATCAAATACCTGTCTACGACGTACATCAAGCAAGCCGATGAACTATCATTTCTCAAAGAATCACTGCCCCGCGAATCCGAAGATGCCATGGTAGCAAGCATGTGCTTCGAACTGGAAGTCAACTCCGTCTTTTCAGAAGTCATTCGCGTTTTCGCAGTGACTTTTACAATAGGTCAAGAAGCAACCCGGCGAGATCAAATGCTCAAAAATGTCATTGAATACCATCGCACGTAGTGGCTTGACTCAGGCCTTCACGAAGAGCACAACGGCGCAACTCTTTGTAAAGTAACAAAAGTTGCACTCCTTTTGGAAAACGTGTCGTCAAACCAAAGGGACGTCCTGCCTGGGTAACCTGATAACTACACGCCGGACACCCAGATATCAATCGAATGAAGGCGTTCGCACGCAGTTACACCTATTGACCAGGAATGGATGGTGAATTGGAGAACCTGGCACGCACATATGCGTTAACTTCAAAATCATCCTGCAAAATATTGTCGCAATTCTGGTCGATTCTAACGAATCTATGGTTTCGCATCCCCGCTGATTTCGGAGGACTAACAGACGGACAATATTTCTTGGGCGTCGTGGATACCTACAGAAGTGGTCAGATCGAACAAGAATATCGACTCGCTCCTTCCACAACAGTTCCAAATTTCAGATGAACAAACAGCGTTCTCAAAAATGAAGTGTTAAGATTGGCGAATCATGACCGCGGATTTGTAATCCGAAGTCAAATTTGGGATACGACGTCCCAAACTTGCAGCATTTGTCTTAATATGCTGAGTGGACGTCAACTAGCCAATCGCATTGTTTGGGGGCCTTTCTCAAACGTGCTGGACATTCCATTTCTTTCTCAAGGTCATTTTCAACTTAAGAATACGGCGCCATCATACAGTAATTTCAGATCGGGCGAATAAATTCGTTTTCCGCGCCCCTTCCATTTTTGTGTCCTGGCTGGAGAACTTCGGGATTTTCCGAGGACTGGGGATCCGACCGTACTGACAGCGCGACTTCCATCATGGAAAGTTGGTTTATCGTTACGGTTTTGCGTTACAACAAAGCGTCGCTAATGTCACTGACTACTTTACGTTGATTTAAGTTAGGTAATTTGTTGGATCCTGTTTAAAACACGAGAATCACTTCTCAGGCTTCACAACCGTGGGAGTATCTCTACGCTCCTTGTACACGGCGAAACTTTGTTAGAACGAACAGATATGTCAAGTAAAGTAGCATTAAATTAACGATTACTACAGTTCTTACGATAATTATTTTGCACTAAAAAAAAATGGAACATTACGACCACGAGTTTGAACTTTAAGGATATTGAACCCGAATCTATCTTCACTAAGAAAAATGCTCCCGTATGCATCTGGAAGTCCGTGCGAAATGATGCACTAGCACTTTGCTGAGGGAACCACATCGAAAACAATGTCATGTTCACAACTCCACATTGTTACAGAAGGCTCGAAGACAAAGTTAGATTATACTTTTACGATAAAAAAGCGATCAGACTAACAAAACTAGGTAGTGGGGATCCTTTGAATGACCTACACAGAATCATCAAATACAGATTGGTGTAATCGAAATCAAAATGATATGTGCATTTAACACGACTGAGATCCATACACCCACGAAGGAGAAACTGGGCTGCAGGAAGCAAAAAAAGTGCGACTCAACAAATATATAAGTGATCAGAACGCAAACATATTCCACACGAATTGAAAGAAGTCGAAATTTTCTGTGGGGCAAATTCCGCGATAGTTGGAAGCGACTCAGATGTGGACTCATACATTTCCATCATCAATGATTAGGAAGAATGTCAACCAGTAGGTGGGTGACGGACAAGCTGTCTTTTGTGTCCAAGAATGACTGCACATATCGTAGCCACTAGCAAAGACGACGATAGTTGTTAACCAGTATTCAGAAAAAAAATTCTGTACAGGTCCGGTATAGTCATTTGGAAGGCCTATAAAACAGTGGGCACAATTTGTTGCTCTCAAAATAGTTTCTATCGACAAACGAAGTGCAGCAATCCTTACGCGCCACACAAAAATTGACAAATTTGTGTGGGGCGTTCGCCAGACTTAATTCTGACAGATGGCCCAAAATGTGCAACAGTTTGTTGGACATCATTACGAAAGTTGCAACCGACAAAAATTGTCAAGCTAAAATATCGACCGTCTTCAGAAGTACCATAGCGCAACACATACAACTCGCTTTAAACAACCCGCAAGTAACTAGTATGGCACAATATTTTCCCTGGGAGGGGACAACCACAAACCGTAAGTCAGAGGGAATGGGCATACTTTCCGTAAACGTTAAGTTGTGTTGAATTCTACTTTTTACCGGGGTATTCTTTTCAGCCTTCCGCCAACTATTCACTAGTATTTCGTTTATACAGCCAGCTACTACTGGCAGAGAGAGTAATTTCCTTCAAACTACTACCGGTCTTCATTTGGCTATACAAGTTGCATTTGCATACTGGTTAGTTTTGTCAGTAGAAACAAATCTGTCTACCGTTGATATTGCTGAATGTCTGCCGCGCTGAGAATTATTCAAGTGCAGGAAATCGGGGCAAGAAAATGTGTAGAACGTTTCAATCAATCTCCGGAAAACAACGTTACGCAATCTACACACAAGGCCAGACAACAAACGGAAACTGACAAGAAACGTGTTTGAGTGGACCTTAAACGTAAGTGTATAGAACAGAGGTTACAAATTCGAGTGAAGAAGATAACCAGCAGATAATCCACACTTATCTCGACAACTCTGTTAGAAAGATAAAAATTCAACCTCAGGAGAATACTTGTTGTCAAAAAAACAGAATATTATAAAGAAAACCTAACGAGACATTAAAACTAACTGTTCCGAGAACTTTCAGCTTACAACTAGATAAAACGCGGTTATTCTTCGGTCTTTGTGGGACAAACTATGTTAACAAGCAAACTTGCCAGCAATGTTAACTAAGTGGTTTGTGTGCCCCACTGGTGGCGACTGTAGTCTAGAGTAAGCACACAATTGATTCAAAATATTCACCCTTGTGTAGTTTAGGGGAGAACAGTGTGTACTGAGTGCGATCAAATACATAATCGACTGTAATAATGTAGTGATGACAGGCATCAGAAATTCACTGATCAGATAACCAAAACAAGTACAGATAGGGAAAAAAGTGTGGGGGGGAATGAAGCCGTATGACAACCAGAGAAAAATAGGAATATGTTCATGATGTCTTCATTGGAACCGGTAATCCAGTCAGACAGATTTCGTTCTTATTTGAACTAAACACGCCAGTGTAGTGTCAGTCAACCTCTTATTCTCACTAGATCAGCGATCCTATGAGAAAATCGTTTGTAAAGGAAGATCAGGACAATATACACCAAAACCACTTTTTGCCAATGAGACTATAGATAGTACAACCGTAAATGCACAGTGCCCAGTGCGATGCTGGCATGTAAAAAAAAACACAAGAAATAACTTCTGTTCTAATTCGACAACTAATTCAAAATCGAAATCATTTATCGTACGCATTTATGGAAAATATGAAATACCGGATCAAGTATGTCAAACAATATTAACGTCAAATAAAGGTCGAACACTCGAACATAATGGTTAGGTTATGCTTACAGTGAGGTTAATGAGGCAGAGATTAAAACGGTCACCTCAAGATCGCGAGAGGCGGGATACAACTCCAGGTACCGAAGAGAATATGCACCATTAATGAGATCCATAAGGAATGAAGCAATAATTTGACGCTCCTTTTTTAAACGGACTAAGCAAAAGGTTTACCTGAATGTGTAAGCTGTGATCGATTGTGCTTGGTGTTCAATTTGCTACAATCGAATTCCTCGAACCTCGATTAATAAGTAAAATACAAAATAGGAAACCGGCCACGATCAGGAAATTTCAAGGAAAACTCAAGCGTGTAAACAGTGTCTAGTGACCACACAAGCATTAGCGATCCTGTACACATGACAACGACGTTTCAGTAGATTTACCAAAGACTTTCGCCTAGCGCCAACTGTAATAATTCGGTCTCCATTGGACAGTTGCGTTGTCGACGAAACAGCGTTGGGTCGTGATAACTGCTGTCCGTCAGCAGATGGAGATCGGTGCAGCTCATGGTTCACCGCGTTGACAACAGTGACTGTCTGTTTTGGACCATCAGATAAGCGTTGAGTATCTTGTTCGGAAAAATGTAAGTACAATTGGCGCATTTGGTTGTTTACGTGCTCATTGAACACGTTCTCCCAGAACGACATTTGTTCCCAGATTGCGTGGCGTTGTATTTGGTGGGCCATGTTCGCATAATAACGAACGTTGTTGACTTCCTGTGACCAAGAAGATACAAGGTACTTGATGAACTGTAGAATTACACTTACAACACATGAAAACAGAGAATAACGATGGTCAAGGTCGCAACGATAGGGTTACGTTGGCATTCAAATTTTTTAATGAAACGCACACATGCACCCAATTTCACGGTCAAAAAACTAGGGAGAAGATGGATTAATTTCTGGATACAACAGCATTTTAATACAACACGCACGTTACTGTGGACTCACTGTAGTGCGAGATCAAGAGATTAGGTACAAAACAATAACTGTGAGACACATTCAGTGATACAGTGTCACCGATGGTTATCGTTTACAGCCGTTAAGATAGCAAGGTTCCACAGATAAACTTCCACATCAGACCATTATTCGTAACACTGCGAGCTACTTTGCAGCTGGTCCAGATCAGTACCCGGCTGTATTACCGTAGATGAATAGTTTGGAGACCAAAGTATTCCGACATTCGGTGTGATATATCAAGAATGCGATACGATATGATCAAAGCTACGGGCAATTGAACTATTGACTACTGAGGCAACTTGGTGAAACAGGCAAGAAGTGACAAGTAAAAGTCCACACACACACACACAAAACATCAATTAAAAAGACAGTGAATATGACGATTAGCTGAAAGTAACACCTCAGTGCCAGCCGGAATTTCGGTTTTAGTCAGTTGCCTGAACGGGCAATCGTTTTTAACATCACACAAGAAGGCAATACAGAAGAATCAGTGAAGGTAGACATGAAACACAACTTCGGTAGAAGTTTAACGCTGCGTGATTGCACAGAATGAGGCTACTACTGAAGTAAGCAGATTTCATCTAAACTTGAACTATGTATAAGATGTAGACGAAATATAAAAGTCATTGTTGTCATCACTTAGGTCTGACTCAACGATGATTTGTTTCTAGTGCTACTTAGCATGATGGTCTGCAGACGAATGGGTGCTGGCGATCCGTGCAAATGCAGGCGGCTAGGCAAACAAAATGCACGATCGATCAGGTTGCGGATGATGAATGCATCACGTTTTATCAATGGAGTGGTGATGTTTCCTTGCCGAAATAGTACTTTAGTGAACAAAGTAGTGCCAGTATCGTCACCATTTAGAAGATATGGACAGGGTTGATAGTATAAAGTTGGAACATGGAAAAAACTGAACCATTCACTCTGTGAAATTGCGCATATTTAAGGTTGATTTAAGGTAAAAGGGCGTGGTCGACCTTGTCGAAAAGGTACGAAAATGTTAAAAGAAGAAAAAAGAAATCGCCTCAGCTCGGATTAACAATTGATCATAATTTAACGAATAGCAGAAACAATATGAAAACGTGTTCGTTACCCCAATTAGACAAACGACGCGATGTTATCAGTGTGACAGGAATGCGATGTGGGACAGAGTAGCGGAGGGAAATTCACATCTACGAGATTTTCATTGAATTAACGTTCGAACTGCACATACGTTCTACACACATCATCAATCTGG
Organism: Paragonimus skrjabini miyazakii; assembly: GCA_014338405.1. NCBI lineage: Eukaryota > Metazoa > Platyhelminthes > Trematoda > Plagiorchiida > Troglotrematidae > Paragonimus > Paragonimus skrjabini miyazakii. Next base: position 102,690 of record JTDE01001049.1, read on the forward strand.
GTGTTTACAGGCTTAGGCACTAATGAACAAAAACCACATAATCAGAAGCACTGCTAATGAGCCGTGGGATGGTGCGTTCAACGATGCGTAGACAACAGGCTAACATCACAGTAAGCCACCACCTCAGCTGAAACAACGGAACACGCACGTGAGCCGATCCAAAAGTTCATACAGATAAACCGGCATGTAACTACAGGTGTGTATGCACACGCGCCGTGAGTTTTCAGTGAAGTATCAATATGCATTCGCAGGCCATCATTTGTGTGTGCACAGAGCGGAACATATGTGGCCCAAAAGCTGAAAACACAAGCCAACGGAAAGTGGGCGTTGTATGTTCGGAATGTGAATGAGAGTAAAGGAAACAAGATTCTCAAAATCAATCTTCAAAACGAACACAGACTTCACTGTACTTAGCATGGTTGGTAGCTCAATAAACCAAAAAACAAGTTCGGTTATGGAAAATCGAGTGTGGCAGGGGAATTCGTTCAAAAGCTTGGCGTGAAGAAAAGCATACAGAGGTCATCAGGATGTCCAAAGGTAAAAACGCATCTGCCTAATTACTGAACGGCTTGAGAGCACGCATAACTTTGAAAGGTATTTTCTGAACTCCAGGATTCATGTGTTGCACATAGCGCAAGGTGACACAAACGCTGTGTTGTGGGCGGCTAAAAACTACTAGTCTGTTATTGGACGGACTGAGCGATGCAACTAAGTAGCGTTGAGACGATCTGATCTCTATAATACAAGAGCCATTCATTATGAATTACGTTGGATTACAATATAATTGCGAAACAATACGCTGGCCACGTTGAGTTCACTGCTGTGAGAAACGTTCCAGTTAGGTTATCATTCGCTAAAAAGTAGACGACTATGGCACACCTCATTTTAAGTGTCCAATCAACGTATATGTTCACTTATATAGACAGATCTTCGTTAGTTGAAAATAACAGCCGATAAGGCTTTCCATATAACAGGTCGTTCGGTTACCCCAAATCGGAACAACCCAAACGACCTCAGGTTCGTGTCTAGGTTTGACCAGTCTGATAAAACTCATCGTGTATACTCCAACAGAACGAGCAAGGCTGGTTTCCTCGACTCACGGTTGTGAATTTCGTGCTCAATTCCATCACGATTGGGGCGATTCCACTGTCTTCTGATTGACTTTCTTGACATAGAGCTTCGTCCAGAAGATCAACAATCAGCTCAAATTGTTCCCAGGTGAGCATGGCACGTTGCTCGTATAAACCACGGTCCGTCCCGTTAGACAAGTCATTGATCGCCTCATTTGGAGACAATGCTGTCACAGGAACAACATATCGCTGTAGTTCATCGACAAAAAGCCGACGGATTGGGCGGGATTTGAGATCCTGCCGAATAGTGTTACGGCGCTGAAAATGGGTTCAGAAAAACATGAAACTCCTGACTGAAGTGACAATAAACGGGCTTCATTTGTACACAAAGTAACACGAGACTGGTAAACAATAACTAATTATGGACTACAGCAGACCAGCTGCAGAGATTTAGGTTAGAAAACAAAAAAGAACTGTGAAACATTCCGGACATAGACCACAACATTGATGTGATCGACGCCCTCATCGTGATGTTGCGTGACACTAACTCTTAAGTCTGAGCAATCGGTGGCAACAAAAAAGACTAATTCATGGTATCACTTTACCCCCATTCTAAACTCATAGAACACCCTTTCTAGTCTTTCCGTTCGATCGTGGTTGCCATTCATCATGATGTATACATTCAGATTGTTTTTAGTAAACGGTTGAAGAGATGAAGCGGAAATGCTAACAAACCGAAACAGGTCTTCTTGCTTTCCTTATGGCTTCAGAATGACCTTAATCAGATACATAGTCCGTGAATCATGTTGGGCGAAAGATAAAGTGTTGGTTATGGATAGAAACGGAAGACCAAAACACTGACAGTAATTAGTCTGCACATGAAGTCAACATTTAAATAACCTTAATCTATCTGATCATTTCAACACACAAAGCAATAAACAATTGCCCTGATATCGACCTAATGTGAATCCACTTTTCTTTTCCAAGTATGTGCAGGAAATAATTACGAAACCATCACAAGCTCTATGTGAAACAAGTTACTTAAACCCTTCGACACAAGATATGTGGAAAAACATTATTTCAACTGGTAACGGTATGAAGGGTTAACAGCATGTAAATCTACATACTCCGAAATAGTGTCCAGACATGCGTAAGACACCAAGAGGCTAACTGTCTCCAGTCAGAGGTTACTCATCATCATCATCATCATAGACAGCAATACATCAGTGGTTCACACTGATGCTTAACTGCCACACAACCATGAAGAAGAAAAAAATCCTGTTTAGAAAGAGAGAAGAAAAACGAGGTAAGGGACCTAACCACTAAAAATAGCTACGTCTACATTCAAACATATAACACCAAGGCGCCTACACCTTGCAAACAAACAACCAAGCTGTAAGTGAACGTAAGGCGTCATCAGCAAGACAGCTTCCTCACGGCTTTCACTGCCCCGCGTCATTAAGTGCACTCACTTCACAGACAACTCGGACAAACAACGACAACATTCACGCCACTGAGCTCAGTTAGCCGCCATCTCACCTAAAGTTTCAAGCCACCGACTCTCTGAGTCGCAAGGGCTCCAACCCGTGAGACGAACCCGATTTACAGTGCCCAACCCCTTCGTGAACGCTTTCATTTGTCTTCGCCAGGTCATCATCTGTCCACCTCGCACCTTACGCCAATCGGCCGCAGCGCCGGCAAACAGTGCTCGGTGTGGCAAGCGATTAGCTGGCATCCTCAGTACATGACCTAACCACCTAAGTCTGTGCAAATGTGGTGAGTGAATAAAAGAACTCGTTTGACAATCACTGCCAAACACCCGCTTTCTAACCTCCTCGTTACTTACTCGTTGGGGCCACCCGATACGAGCGACTGAACGCAGACATCCGTGGTCAAATACCTGGAGGCGGTTTACGTCCTCTACTCTGATCGGCCATGTTTCCCTGCCGTAAAGTAATACAGACCTCACTGTCGTCTGATATACGTGACCCTTAAGCTTAAGAGAGATACCTCCCTGTCGCCATAAGTGCCTCAGATTAGCAAACACCGCCCTAGCCTTAGAAATACACGCCTCTATTTCATTCCCTACACCTCCGCCGCCGCCGCTGATGCAGCTTCCCAGGTATACAAACCGGTCAATAACTTCCATGACTTCATTATCTAACATTAAACCTACGTAATCACAGCAATCTTGCAGAAGCACTTTGCATTTCGAGGCTGCAAAGCGCATTCCGAAGTACTCAGCAGAACGTGAAATTGCACTCAGCGTTGCTTGTGCCGCTTGAAAGTTGTCAAACAGCAACACCTTATCGTCAGCATAATCAAGATCAGTCAGTCTTCCACCAGGTAGGAGGTCCACACCGGCATCATCTGAGTGACGCAAACAGTCCTCCATTATTTCGTCCATGACGAAATTAAACAAAAATGGTGAAAGGGGACAGCCTTGACGAACGCCGCTTACAGTGCTGAAGCTGTCAGACAGTTCACCGTAAACCCTAACCTGAGCCGAAGTATGGGAGTAGAGCGCCGACAGTATGTTCACATATTTGGTCGGTACACCCCTGCGTTTAAGTGACTCTAAAAGTGTAGATCGATCCACCGAATCGAATACACCTTTATAGTCGAGAAATACGGCAATTGTTGGCCGGCGGTATACATGACGCTGCTCCAAAATTTGACGAAGGGTAAAAATATGATCTATACACCCCCGGCCAGGACGAAACCCTGCCTGTTCTTCTCTGATGTTTAACTCCGGAACTGCAGTGAGTCGACGAAGTTACTAGATATGGGTGACCCACGAGATGTAAAAAATGTATCTATTAATCGTTACACAGGAATTTCGCGATACATCCGCACTATCTACGCCCGTGATACCCGAGGCTACGTGGGTAATGCGAAATGAAATGGCACTAGATCGGACTAATTACATTCCTTATCGTCATACCTTCATCTATACCATTTCTAGTACTTCAGCTTAGTCTTTTGTCAATTTTCAAACTTAGTATCGTTTTCTTCTAGGATATTCCACGTCACTGTTGAGGTAAACGGCGGCTCGAGCCACAGTACCTTTTGATTAGGCTCATGGCTGTTACAATGATGATGACCACCACGTGGATTCACCCAACTGTTGGTGGTCTAAGTACGTACTGCCCGTTTCGGTAAACGATCAGATGACATACAGAGTACGTGACCCAACCATCGCAGGTTGTGCAACATGATTAGTTGACCAGTAATCACGCTCCCCGAGCGTTCCGTAATACGCGCAGGCGAACGGCCACATTGCTCACACGCGATCAGTTCATCTACTGTGGGCTAATTGGCGGATACAACGATGGTCAAACATAGCAAGCCTGCTGATACCTTCGTTGCGAACCGGCCACGTTTCTGAACCATAGAGCAAAACAGAATGTGCACAAGCATTATATACTCCTCCTTTCGGCGACAACCTAACGTCTTCTTAACTCCACAGATGACGCAATTCGGCAAAGGCAACTCCGGCCTTTGCTATCCTCGCTGATATCTCATCAGCAATATTACAAGCTGATGAGATGGTGCTACCCAAGTATGTGAAACTGTTCATAGTCTCAAGTAGGTTGCCTGAAATGAAGAACGTAGGAGTGGAAATGCCCCAGTCTTGAAGCAGCATTTCGCACTTTGAAAGTGCGAAGCACATTTTATACCAATCAGCCTGGTCACTCACCTTGTTCCGCATGGTCTGCATGTCTTTAGCAGATGGGCTAAGTAAGACACTGTCGTTCGCGTACTCCAGATCGGTCAATCAAGCGCCAGGAAGTTCAACACCAAGTTCACTGGGCTCCCCAAGCGTACGTCGATAACTAGGTACACTACTATTAAAACTCACGTTACACGACGACTGTTGCAGGAAAGTATGACCACTCAATAAGGCAGAGATTCCCAGAAGTAAGTCTCGCCGTTGAAGTTTTTACTACTGAGCTACCAGCGGGCGCAACAGGCAGCATGACGGCCTGTTTCCAACTTAAACGTAGAAAATTAAAACTGTAGTCAACGGCATGTTGTTCGTGTAGCCGGAGACAAGAAAACACGGCGATTTCAAAAGAAGATACTATTTACTAAGAAACAGATGCATCATAGGTTCCGTGTTTTCGCACCTAATGGTTTTAATTGAAGCAATCCAAAGCCTAAGAAAATGTAACCGTGCCGCACAAGTTGATGCAATTGAGCAGCATGAATGACACAATCATCACCATGACTGTAAATGTAACCCGTACAACGAGGATCGTAGACAGTTATTTTGAACATCTGACCGACTGTTTACGCGCCTAAGTCAGGTTGTCTTTTTATTAGCTGAAAGCCGTGTAGCCATGAGAGAATTGGCATCCTCGGGTGACGTGGACTTCCAATCAATAACGACCAAATGGGTTAAAAACATATATAGTGTGAACGCGTGGGAGAGACGTACACAGCATTCGTCAACTGGTTAGGGACGCTGGAGACAGGCAGCTGGTTTAATCAGTAAAATAAGCCGTCATTCTGAATGTGTTACTGAAAAAGTCAAAACAACCCATAGATCTGCGCGCTGAATTTGACAAGTAGGTTTGCCGGGTGGATGATGTTTACATAGAAACGTGACATAGAAAAAAGTTGTCCGCAATTCAACATGGCTAAACAGAACATCAGATTTAACTTAGCAAAACGACTTTAGAAAGCGCTGTGTGTGTGTGGGAACAAACAGTTTCAAGCCTTAATAATATGTCAGGAATTTAGTGACCGAAATTGGAAACCAGGAAGAAGCAAACCAACTACAGCAAAACAGATAACACTTGTGAACCTTTTAAACATTCCGATGAATGAAGTAAGTGATCGTAAATTGTTCAGTGCACAAGAAGACTGCTTCAGCAGTCATGTTTTGTACTGACGTCCACTTATTTGGCAAAAGCAGTATTATGATAGATTAACGACTCCCTACAACAGAAAAGATGGCATTGCCCAAGATACCAAAATAAACCGCAGTTCCATAGACTAATAAAAAGATTTAAAAAAAAGCTGCAAAATATAGGGGTCAGATTAAGCGGTTGATTAGATAAATTTTATGTTAACTATCAGGACGGAAACGAGGTCCGATTAGTCTAGTCCGCATGGAATTTTTAGGCCGTGACGAGTTATCAAAACATACTGCAAGCTAAAACGGCTGTTAGGAGGTCATAACACATATATCTGTCTGTGATAGGTTGACGGAACGGCTAACAAGCACGAAGGGACCCCGCAGACAAACAACAGCAGTCCAACCGTGGGACGGAAGCCAGTAAAAACCAACCACCGACGCATGTCAATTACAGATCTCAACAACTGATGCACGAAATGTGAATGGACTATCAGTAAACAATTTGCAGTTATAAAAAGATATACAAATAATCTGAGAAAGGTTCGTAACGAACCATAAGTAAATCTGAGGTTCGCCAGGCGGAGACATTTAAGCCAATAAAATGACTTCAGAAGACCCAAATTAGCAGAGCAAAAATCTTAACAACTGTACATGGTGGAGATCTTCCATACAATAATTCATGAAGCCCGCCACGGTAAGAAAGAAGAAGTTGTTGTGCTAACAACAATTCTAACACACCAGTTAGGCATCCAGTAAACATAATGTGTGTGTACAGTTCTGAATATGGCCCTATTCGAAATCATTATCCAAACGACATACAATGGTAAGTTTTGAGTCAATTTTATTGTTGCCGATAGTGAAAAAACGCACCAACTACAATCTGCCTAGTGAGCCACGGCAGTTGGACGCGGAAAGACAGTTGCATACCTATTGCACGGTTCTCTAAAGGGTCACTCCTCAGTTTCCCACTTACAAGAAAAATTACATTAATTTTCTTATTGCACGCAGTCGGAAAGATTTGAGATTATTCTGCACTGAAAACGGTAATATGAGAACGTATCGCCTATCGAGAAATAAATCCTGAATCCAAAATAACGTTAAAAACCTTTACCATAAAGTCACAACAACGGTCACAGTCGCTAAGAGGAACAACAACTTATCAAGAAACCGTATCCAAACACACCAACTCAAAAGACGTTAGGAGCCCGCATGGCTGCCGGGCGAACTGATAACTACTTTAGATGAAAGAGAGATAACTGGAATCGGAAAACATATAACAATTATTTAAAGAAACATTGATGAATCACCATCACTTGGTTAAATGTGTAATTGTATGGTGGAAAGTATTTTATAAGTGCTCTCTTGAAGAATTTTAACACAGCATATACTGTAGTTCCCGGTAGACTCGGTTCAGTAGCGAACTTGGGTGACAATATCACGATTGATTTAATCAGTACTATGTAAACGAAAAGTCGTCTAGTCCCTTGGAACACAGCTGTTAAGAAACTATGTTAATATGGAGGACAGTCCCATCCTTCAATCAAAAAGATGGATCTCCACATGATACCATCGGTAACATACCTCGATGATCTTACAAGTTAAACTGAACGATGATACAACAACAAGTGCATGATTGAATGATACTTGATACCTTTTGCATCCATCGAACCAATCCCGGGAAAGTATGTACAGGTACTAACATGATTACAGTCGAACGTTACTTAAACATATGGAACAAACCAACGTTTGATAAATGGATTGAAAATAAAACAACGTTATGAGCAAGCTGTAATACTCTACGTTTCAACCACCTCGGGTGGCCTTCCTCGGGAGTGTTGTTTGAATTTATTCGTACAAACCAACGTTTGCGTACTGTCAAAGACTAAGAGGTGATTTCGAAAGAATTATGGCGAATAATTGCTAACCATGTCGTCGTCAATCACACAAAAAGCCTACCCATAGTAAAGTGCATTGACCGATTAATGATGTTTAGATGGGGAAACAGACAAGTGTGTTCACAATACACCCTTGCTGTTAAAGTGAAGGTTTCTATTGTTATAAGCAAACCTGTTTGTTGTATTATGACAAACATGTTCACCGAACATTGCCAGGTAGCTCACATTACCCAGAAGCATTAGAATGAACTGTCGTAATGATAAACAGTCACTAATCTTGTCTGACTTTGTTATATAAACACTGCAGTACCAACCTGATGAAATATAGCGATATAAGTCAAACAACGAATTGTGCGGTCTCATGTTTTTGACCTCTGTTTTCAAAGTCAGTACCATCGAATGGATTAGATATCAGCCATGCTGAGATACCGGGTAGTTCAGTAACTAGGTAACTATTTGCTGCTAATAATAACGGTGATGACCAGAAGACTAACGCCGCTGCATCGATAGGGGGGTGGGAGATTCCTCCATATTGTCGGTCGATAGAATGCTAACAAGCCGAACAACCGACTGGATGGAAAGTACAGCAAGCAGAGAAGCAATGCTCTGTGTGCTACAAAGGTCGAGCATTTAACAGCGTGGGTGAGCGACGAATCACCAGTTAGCATGGATGCCCCACGACTGCGACCAATAATGGAATTCGGAAAAGACGTTTCTCATGGTGACAACAGCAACTACTTGGATGGGAAAGTGGTAACATCCAATAAATCGCACGAAACCCCGTAGACACTGAACACGGAGAGAAACAAGGATAAGCCAAATGTTCTTTCAAAACGAACAATCACGACAAACTCTCCAGAAGTTTCACATAGCCCTAAACTTAATCATCGCAACTGACGGAGTGCAGTCGGACCACCAAAGTCAACCAATTTGAAACGTTAATGGGTTTGGCCACATTGACCGAGAATGAAGAAGTCTAGAATACCAGGAGGAGATGACGTATCTGTGTTTGGCCATATTTAGAACACATGCGCATCAGTTCTCGTAGACCGTCAAATAAATCAGCTACTACGCTATTTATCACAGATCAAAGTCAGCGCAAGTCATAACGGCCAGAGATATCTATCACGAAGATGCGATGTCTCAATTTAAATAGAGTTTTATCATGTCTTATTCGGCAGCTACGATCGAATGTCTAACAATAGACAATGAAATCCTAATTGTCCTTGTCCCACAGGTAAACAACAGCTCAAAGGTGTATCCACGAAAAATCCATTGCATAAATAATTCACGAGAAACCGTTGTTTCATCTCCAAAATAAAAAGGCGTTACTTTATGACTTCTCAGTGGTCTTAGATAAGTGAAACGTGCAATCTGTGAGCTGGTGAACAGATTCAGCACTATAAGGGGATGTCTGGCCGTTTGTTGGGATGAGATGCGGGAAGATATATCAATCGTGTTTGTCAGGAATCTCAGTCTCCGCAAGACGGCAGTGGAGACATGGGGTTTATCATCATCATCACAACGGAGCATGTTCAGTAGGTACTGTGGCTCAGTTCAGAAAGGCTTCTGAAGAGGTCCGTAAGAAAATCATGAAAACTCAGTAACCAATTCATCGATAAGTGCGCGACAGACAGGAGACGAATATAGGTATGAGGCAGTTTACTGAAACGAATACCACAGGTTGTAAAACAAGAACGGACTGAACCAAATGTCAGAACCTGATCAACAGAAGATCCATTAATTGCGCGCGTGCACACACACAAGGAGTTGCTTCGCTTAAATAAATTGGCACAAGGGTAACCAAATACAAGCAAGATAAGGATGAACACAAGTAACAATACTGACTTGATGAGACGATGGCCACCATTGAAGTAAAGCTCTATTTCGACCCATTTTAGTTTAATAGCACGAACTAAACACAAATCTTCAAAGAACCATAAGAGTGGGGAAAAAGTCACGTAACATAACGATATTAGGGGTTACGGTGTTTAGATTAGGGTCCCGTTTGTAGATCATCGTACTGTCTAGCCAAATATGAGACCGCTGATCAGTTCAACTTGATTACCTTAATTAATGGCAATCCAAAAGGGTTTCGTCTGACCGTATGCATCAAGGCACTTCAGAGGTTGCATTACAAACGTCATTAGCTTGCACCGGCTTATTGTTTATACACACTTATGCGTTCGAGTTTTAATTAGATTCGAATTGAAGTTCATTGGTTATAGTGATGAAAAACAAACAGGACCACGACCCTGAATTGAGTGCGTTAACCAAATATTTTTCCCGTGGAGGAAATTGAGGAAAGCGGCATTGGTCAGTAACCAACGATCGAGGTATTTTTACATTCGAAAGTAAATTCCCATTAGCTTGCTCTTTATGCTTCCAAAGGACATTGGAGTTGTCGTTGAAAATAAAGAGCACAAAGCATGGACGTAACCTAACTTCTCGAATTATTCGGAAACGTGATCCGCCTGCGACTAATACGTAAAGGGACTGCAGTAATTGGTCATCTCTGTGTCCGTCATTGATCACGAGTGCAATGCAACTGTTCGCAAATGTACATTTAGGTTAACTTAAGACACGTGGTCAATTGGTCAAATAATGAAACTACAGTCTACGATGGCTGGGCCACCCATACCAAACGCAAGCCGAGGGTTTACTGCACCCGGCACCATTCACTCGAACCGTCGAGACTCGGATAACCCATGAAGTGATCAAGTGAAGACATGACCATGGGATATTAACCCCCCCCCCTTCGTTTCATTGAATAAAATCAGCGGATATTGCCTACTAGGTTAGAGGCTTCCGTATCACTCGGATCACGTGATATAAGAATTATCCAACATGTTGGCATGTCGCAGTCAATGGCGTGTCTGCAGCTATTTACATTGGTCTACTTTTATCAGGTTGATAATTTCCTGCTCTTTCGATAGCGATTTTCTTCTATACTATTCTCTATCGCTGTTGCAGTGAACGGCAGTTTGAACCATAATGTTTCGTTTGGTCAGATTCCCAACAGCTTATGAATACATGAGTTGTTCGTTGTCACACTTGATACAGACGAATTTACCGAAAGACTGACATCTGGTTGCCAATGGTCATACACAACCGTATACCACTGGAGAAAGAGAACGGACGTGATGGAACCGCATTATGCAAGCGTGAAAGATGAAACCAGTGTCCAGTGGTAAGGCAGTCTAGCAGCATTGGGTACAGAGAAAGTCCTTGATGTGAACAGATCAGTTATCAACCAGATATCAGTCATTCCGCACATTCGTCGACAAAATCCCACGAAATCCAGATGGAATAGGCAGAAGTAATCCAAATGTAAAAATGTGTGATCCACTCGAAATTGGAAAAACAGATTGGTTGAACTTAGATTCTTTCGAGGAAAATATTGGCAAGCGGTGAGATCTCCAAAACGAAAGCAAGATTCTGACGCAATTACAATGTTGTGTGAGCGAAGGAGAGTGAGAGAGGAGTAGGAGAAAGAGGAAGGATAACGAGGTAACGCAGAGTGATGTAACTTGAACACCTGCTTACTTTTAATGCTTCAGTGATATGACGATTGAAGATATCCGCGATAAATTCCCGGATTACTCGGTTCTTATCTGGAAACATTCCAGCCTTGAAAAGTTGACGATCGAGAATGAGACCCTGAGGCACAAATCGAGGTTCCTGTTTGTAATACTGTGTAGTTCTAAGGATCGTAAAAGATAATAAAAAAGCAATTAATTACACATATAGTTGATTACAGTCTGAATTTCTACAAACAACCTTCAAATGAAAAACAGTCTTAAAGCGAGAACAATAAGAATAACGGAGATGAACCAATCACCATCATCATCATAGACAGCAATACATCAGTGGTTCACACTGATGCTTAACTGCCATAAGATGAACCAATGCGGAATCTTGAAAATGACTAGACTAAGAAGTCAATTCAATGTTCACTGTAAACGTTAATATCTGTTAGCAAACTACTTGCAATGATAAACGTAACTAACAAATTCTAGCAGGTACAAAACAGAGTCTCCATGCTTCATTTAAAAGTTTACCTAAATCCGAAAGCTATCATTACATGTGGATAGCATTCTAGGTGTACCGATTAAAATCTCTGATTGTACAGCGGTAGGGAAGAAAGGTGATCAGCAAGCTGAGTAGAAATGTGTGAATGGAATTTGAGTGAGAGCACTAGGTCACTGAGTCAATATTCGGATTTAATAGTTATTGCACCTCTCCTCAAGATGATGTTTCAGTAATTAAGCCACTACCCACAAGCGATTGTGGTTGAATGCCTAGACTAAGCATTTCGGATGTATGTGACGTGGTTTCAATAACGCAATCTCCAAAGTGGTCCACAGTGTAAATTCAGATAGGGATAAACATATGCATTGTTGACGAGATCCGATTAGAGCAACGATCGATGCTAGAGCTTCTGTTCGGAGGGAGTTTGCAAAAAATGTTCACCTGGATGTGAAAATTGCGAATGTTCACACTATATCGATCTCAGTTCAAATGATAAATTTAAAAATTCCGAAAAAATGATACTGCGCTTGAGACAAAAATCCAGTCATGCAAAACTGGAAACACAATGAATACGAAATGTGACGGTATAGCCAGGCGAGAGACAAACACATCAATAGCGCAAAGAAAAGTACAATTCGTGAGTGCAAGAAATGAGCTGGTCAGCATATGGACAAGCCATGGTTCGATACAGAAAGAGGGCTAGAATGTAGGTATAATGGGGTGTATGTACATAAAGTGGGCCGGAGTTGGTAAGTTAGCGGATCCAAAAAGTACAATGCATTAAAGAGTGTGGCAATCTATGGTTATGAATCAGCCTAATCATAGGTAACGTGCTAAAACGGAATGAGGAACGAGTGAGGTTGGAGTAAACTCGAGAGCGCCGTGAAAAAAAGGAGGTGAACTGCTTGAGGTGATCAAGAAGAAACATATTCCGAAACACTGAAACTGATAAAACTGAAACGAAAACGATTAACTTTGCTTGTTAATGCACTTTTTGGTCACGGTGCGAATGAATGTGTAATTTTGGTTATGCTTCGTGTGGTGAGATAAACATTAAAGCAGCTAAACTGTCAAGCTGACCGCTTTCGATAGGCATCTTTTGCAACATTTCCTTCATAAAGTTTTCTTTCGCATTTGAAAAGTTCATCGTGAAGATCGTGTGTTTGTGGGCTTCGAAAACGCTTACACTTTACATTGTGATCAATTACCCGGATGTATACAATTAGCTCACATTCACCATTAAGTCGATTGAGATAGGGATCAGATAATACACAACTTCTGAGCAGAGAGAGCAGACCCACGATTCCGACTGAAGGTGGATTTCAGTCACTTCCCGCCCGGTGAGTGGGCACAATAATACCACAACGATGATCGCGAATTATAAATAATAAGATATCAAGTACTAGTGGTGAAGAACGTACATTATATTGCTACATATCGCAAATCAGATGGTGTATTGGTTTGTACAGGAGGTAGTTAAGAATCGTGATAGGCATAACCAGTATGAATTCATAATGTATTCATAAATAAACAACCAGTTAGGAGGAAACAGGAAAAAGTGGTATCACTTTTTTGGCATATGCATGACGTAGTGTTAACGTTTACATTGCAAAAAATCGCATTTGTTCCTTGTGTCAAGACCAGCAATACTTCAAACGAGCAACCCGACCGAATATTCTAAACTTTTCAATGACTACACGAGGCTCACGAGTTATAAGCAAGACAAATCAACAAAACAGCAAAACACGAAGACAACAGATTAATAGCAACACATACAGTGATCCAAGTTCCGATATAATAAGATCATCAAAATGATGTTCCATATAACATACGATCCGTGAATATCACACGAAAGTGATTCAGATTTAGAATTAGGGCCAACAGGACCGAAATTCATTTTGCAAGTGAAAACCACACATTCTCACTGAGTTCAAGAGATGAATTTTTGTTCAAGTTGAACGAAAACGAATGTGTTTATAGAAGGAAAAGGAATTACTTTCTCTTACAATAATTCAGCTGGAGACAGCCTTGCAATGAGCCTCTGCTGTGTAAGACGTCATCTGAAAAAGCATGTGTCTGTCTCGTTTTCATAAAACTGAAATGCACAGTCGTGGCGTTGGTAGATTCTAACGTTGAGAAATCCTACCTGGACAGTCAATCCGCTGGATCATTTGGTGGACTCCATATAACGATGAAAACAGGCTGGTAAATGAATACAAAGATGACACTTCTGAACTCCTGGTGTAGCATTGTAGCTCAGCTGGTGGAGTATGTGCTGCATTTGGATACGTTGTCTCTGTCACTGGTTCCGATGTAGCCGAAATCGAGGCATTTTTTATTGAGTGTCTTCCAAAATTGAAAGTAATTCACTTTCATGTGTAGCCGCATATGGAGATGATCTCCCTAGGAAACGAAGGGCAACACACCTTGGTCACATGGTCATTTGGCGATCTTCCCACCCTCAAAATTCATTTGATCGATAATCTAATATTGCCTCTCCGAATCCGACAAACGTCGTACAACACAGCGTGGAGGCACTGGAAATAAGTTCTTTAATTCAATACACCTGTTTGAGACAACGCTAACTGTACATCCGTTCCTGAATTATTGACTCATCAATCTGGCATTTAAATGCCAGGGATATGTATACTCCCCGGTTGACGCTTGCTGAGGATCCGAGATGAGCCTAATAAAGAATGTTTGACTCGAAGCATCGTATGTATGCTTGTTTGGGGAAGGGTGGTGATAAACGTAATATACATCTGTGGAACGGTCATATGGTTTTGCTGAGTTATCTACGCAACTTCCTGTACCATCTACCTAAATATATACAACGCCTACTGATTTATACATGAAATCCGCGTCCCATCAAATGTGATGTAGCAACGTGGTCCGTGAAACACTGCATGAGATTTTGCAGTTTTATGACGAAGTGTGTGTGCAATAATCGAAATTTGACAACGCACATAGCTAGCCAGTAACTATTAACTTGTAGATATCCCCCCCAAGGAAAACTGAGAAAGCTGTCCAGTTCTAAGGTTATATTTAATGCGCAAGATAAACTATGAACCATCAAGTTAGTATGACTATAACCCATTAATTTACCTGTATGCTTCCTGCCTACATTCATTGGGACATTACGTAGCAACCGATGAGTAATTAGCAATACTGGAACAAACAAACAACTGTACACCAATGCATTCATGTGGGCAATTGATAGCATCTACACAATTACAAGCAAGTGAAAGACAATAATCAATGAGATGCGACACTAAAATAATTGTTGGTTTGCTAGAAAGACGTGTTACAAAAGTGAGTGTATAAGAAGCGCGATAAACGTTCCATTCGGAAGATAAAAATTAATAAACCGTCCAGGATGACGAGTGTATCAAGTTGGTTATTAACCTACACATCTATATAAAATTGTGGTTGGCTTACCTCAAAAAAAAATGCTAGAGTAGAGTTTAGTTTATATGATAGCTAACCAAATAAATACACCTTTGTACAGCCGACAGCAGTGCCGACATGTTCTGTGAGGTCTATGACATAAACCTGAAAGACAAGTACTGAAAACGTTTAGAGGTGAAAAATGTGGTGCTGTTAGTTTATTTTTGAAATTGCATGCTGTGTTCAGCAACGACAACACGAACAGTTAACTCGGTGGTCACGTGCACTTAGTTCTAGATCCCTAGAGTCCAGTATAACGTTGGTGAGCAGACAATAATAGGTGATCATTTGTATGGTCAGAGCAGAGGGATTACAGAGCCCAATAAGATTACGACGAATAACAACAAGCGAATGTGGTTGGCAATAAGCAAATGACTCATTAATAGACTGTAAGACAATAAATGACGAAACCACCAAAACACCAATAGTAAGCGAGGAGTGCCTCAACAGTCAGAACAACGTGATCAATAATAAGATCCTGGAAGTGGAGCCTAGCTGTAACCCTACAACAATACGCATGATGCAACAATGAATAACGCTCACGGTAAGCTATTTTATATCCACATCGATATGCCCCGATGTCCTTTCGGAGATGTACAATCCTTGTCCTACAATATCTACAAGGTCGTCTATATATATATATATATATATATATATATATAGTGCAGGGTTTTCAATGAATAATTATGCCACGACAGCCCTGTCGAGAATAAGTTGCGGCAGGGTTGTTCCTGTTTTGATGTGAAATGTGCCATGTTCGTAGGCTAGCCCACAGTCATTCTGCGCCAGCGATGGGTACAAGTTGGACAGATACATCAAACACACTGGTAGACATGATGACACGTCGGTAAAATGCATGCTTCGACAACATAAATCCGATGGACTGTCAACACATCATGGAAACCACTGCGGAAAACTTCATTAACGATTTTGTAGACGATTCGTTCTTCCAGAGAACCTTGCAGTGGTGACTCAAACGACGAGAAAACGTTTTCAGTCGAATCTGGTAGCATCCATAATTCGTCAAAAGTCTACAGTCCCGTTGGAAAAACCGACGATCGGGAGCGTGAGAAGTAAGTCGGCTTCATTCTGCCCCAAAACACCCGCGATATTCAGTTTGGCGAGACGGTAAGTCTGTTCAGTGAGATCTTTTGAGTGTTGTCAAAGCAATTTATCAGTTTTCAGTGTCTCAATCTAATAAGGGACAATACCATTGACTATATAACGTGTAACACCAGCATGAATGCGGGTGGTTTAAGTCCAATTCTTATGTACAGGGTCACACTTACTTAATCGTACTGAACCGATCCCGCCAGTGCAGCCAGCATGACCGTACGCTCCTCTTGTGGCCTCAGCCTCACCGCTCTATCATATCTTGTTCTATAATAAGCACTCGAAAACAGGCCGAGAAACCTGTTCTGCCGAAAAGTGTGGGCGCCGACATGTTTGGCTGTTCCATTCAAACTCAATCTGGCACAATATTGCTCTATACTTGCATTGATGTTAAGCTTTAACTAAAAAAGTGGAACTTAAATGAGCCTCTTGTGTAAAAAAAATGAGTTCACATGAGTATGTATGTAGGTGTAAGAGCTGCAATCAAATGTTCTCAAGATAAATAGACAAAATTATGCGCGCGTATAAAAAAAATACGTGTTCATTCAAATAGCCAGACGCATTCGGAAATACACATGTCACTATAGTACTAACTTCATCTTTCTAAGCACATGCAATTTTATGTATTTGCTGAGGGATTACGGTTCCTTCAGCTTTAATTAAAAATGTTGTTGAACAACATTTGTTTCTTTACCATTGAGGGTGTTGCGAACACAGCTGGAGCTTCCCGTACACAAGACAGGAGGAAAAGGATAAATGCCATCATATTAATGTACCTGGTGTTTGAATGCGAGGGAGACTGGCGGGGAGTGTGCAATCAAAGTAAACACGCACACACAAACAGAGCATCGGTAGCAGAGTAAATGATCGGTTCTCGGTTTAACCAACCTTGCTGTAAACCATAAGGTCAGGTGAACGTGAAGCCGAAGCCTAACGAGGTCGACTGTGAGTCAGCAAACAAGTTGGGGAATGGAAGACAAGGTTTGTGTGTAACCTAATCTAACATACGAGGAGCGGAAGGCTGTCAAGTGTGGTGATGTATGTGCTTTCTGTTTCATTTTCGTAACAGAATCAGCATATGGGCATTGTGAAAGTGAACTAGAGCAACCAACTGGGAGTGGGATTGCAGTGTACAGATAAAGTATCCGGTAGTAAACTACATGTTATGCCAGATACCCAGAAGCTGAATACCCTCAAAGATGATAGTACATCAACAATGAACAGGAAGTACGACAACAGGTGCATTCGAAAGAGTGTGCTAGGAACGGCTACAAAACAATAGATGATAAGTATCATAGTTAACAGAATAAACAAGTGTATGATTGATTGTACAATCAAACATACGCTAAAAGGGTCAAAAATAACACGAGGATTACTATAATCGTTTACACGGGTGGCATCCGGAACTATATCAGTGGCCACATTGTCAGCAACCAATCACGGGTTTGACAATCCCAAATGCGATAACTGAAACTATTCCTGTTTAGATACGGCAGCCTTATAGCATGCCGATGCTTAGGTAAGTTAGTGTTTATGTCAAATGACGTTGTAGAAAAGGGGGAATTTTTGTCATGACTAACCCGACATGGAAAAATCCCAACTCCAAATGAATTCAAGACTTTTCAACAGACAATCATGGCTGACTTAGTGAGGTTCCTGACAACCTGTTGACCACAGTGTGAAAAGATCACCATAAAAGTCGGAATGATTGAATTCTAAGTACCATCTCTACACCCATAGTTTTTCTAAGAGGTTTAATAAGCACACAATTGTTTCCTAGACTGCCAATAGGAAAATAGAAAGGGTCGAGTCATCTAAACAAATTCACTCAACTTACAAACGTCTGCATATGAATATTTTTTTATTGTTATAGGAGGTACGGGATATCACGGAAGCCTGTTTGATCAAAAGGGACAAAGGCACTTTTTCTATACCAGTAGTGTTGTATTTCTATATTATTTCTCTACTTAAAAAATATATCATACTGTTAAGGAGACCCTCAAATCTAGTGGCGCTCCTTATGTAACCAAGAGTAATTTCAGTCCGCATAAATAGTTTGTAACGCATGGTAGATTGTCCGAAGGAACACTCTCCGTTTCTAACAATCTCTTTTCTTCTAGACTAACTCCATCTTTCTCTCTCTCTCAACATTTCCAAGAAGACAAAGATGTTGATTCTTATCTGTACTTCTAACATTGCACAATACCTCAATTGTACCTTTATAAGTTGACAGTGATTCACTTTTGAAGAGGTTAACCAAGAGACCATCTCACTAGGTTAATAAGCAGTACCTGTGTGAACATCCTATAGTTGTAAATCCCTTTTGGATATTCACAGTTCGAACGCAGAACATACGGTATATTAAGTGGTCGTACATGATATGATATCGAGAAAGCTGAAAATAGACCCAATAATCCTGTGCAAACATTGTCAGTGGCTCAGTGGAAAGGCAGTTCCATTCGTCATCAAACAGTTGGCGAACAACTGATAAGCTTTTAATTCCGACTGGCTTCAACAGCAACGAAACGACACATGAAACCTAGTTGAGAAATTAATCAGTTCAATTCCAAAGAAGTTTTGCAAAATTTGAGTGGAAGTTTGGTACGTAGTACGGAGTATACCCAAGTTTAAAAAGGGAAAGAGTGGGTTTGATCAAGATAACTGGAAGCCCCCATACGTGCACACACTTGAGAATGTAAATTATTCAAATTGTTTCGTTTGCACATATAAGGAGTGAATTCTGTATAACAATAGATCCTGAGGATTTGTACGTATGAGACGGAAGAAACGGACGGTTCCCTAAAACATATCATGAGTAAACTACAGCAAAAATATAATGTAGCATAATGATAAAAAGAACACACGTACTTGTTAATTCTTTTTTGTGCGGCTTCTGCGATGAGTTGATCAATCAAACAGCTATCGAGAGTGGGAAATGGAGTTTGATGTATGCGTTTGTGAGCTTCAACAGCCTCGTCCGGTAAAACATGTTCCACTGGTTTATCGCTGCATTCCTGACAGAATAGACGAACCGCCCAAAGGAGGGACAGGAAAAAATGAAGTGCACAGCGTAAAAATTGAAAAAGTGTACTTCTGCGTGACAGAGATGTGAAGTATACAGTGCCTGGACAAGCTATCTAGCCTAGTCCAAACTCAACAGAATGCATGGTAATAAGCCCCTTTTATAAACAGGTATGCTACAGTTTCATTGCCATTTCGTATATGCCTTAGTGAATTAGATAAAGTGAGCCACATTGTATACTGGTCACTCAATTAAGGGCAAGTCAACCTGAAGCTGTTGTCAACACAGGACAACAAGAAATTCGGGAGGTGCACTGGAGAATTCAATATGAAATACAAATAATCTTCACAACTGACCAAATGGCACAGCGAAAAACGAAGAAAAAACTATCCCAAAAAATGGTTTAGAGTTACTGAAAGAGTGGGCTGAACTCTGTTTCCAATGTGTACATCACACAGTAACTGCTGCCAGACATAGTATGGGATTGTATGTGTGTAGACTCCACGAGGTTAGGTCTGTCCAAGTCTGTAGACAACGACATGCGCGATAAACATAACTCAGATCATAGCACTAGGAAATGTTCAGTTCAAAAATGTAACAACCCACAAAAAGTGCACAGATCTCACCGGTTTTGAGTTGGACTCATGGTCGATATGAGCTGATTTACCAGTGAGCTGGAAAAAAATTGCACGACAGAGTATTTTACACTAGCAGTGCGACTATTCGTGTGAAACAAAACTAGATCCGTAACTCCTGTCCGACTGATTACACGATGCGCTCGAAATTAACAAAACTACCAGCAATGTTTTCACCTTAGGATTTATTCCCATTGCAAGTGGTTTTACAAGATATCTCTTAAGAGGGCCCTTAATCAATCCACAACTCTTGTGAGCATTGAATCCAGAACTGACAGTCGACTGCCAAAGCGATCACCTTAAAAACTTCATGCGGTCACATGATGCACACACACACAGATACAGTAATTGGTTCCGATTTCCCTTCGTCTTAGTAGACAGAGAAAACAAAACAGGAATCTGACTGATAATTAATGCAACGAAAACCCGATGTGCACCCATTGACATAAGCAATAAAGCCACCCAACGATTAACGGTCGGCCTTAACACAATATTTCTTTTGCACTTCAACGGGACAAAACTGTTAAAGTGTGGATATTGACCCATCCAAGTTTTTCCCCTTATGAATTGATCTTTGAATTGTCCCGTCTGATCGACGAAGCAACGCGACATCTAGGAATGAGAGTATGCTGTGATGTTCTAGCTCGATGGTGAACTTTATATTCGGAAGTGCTTTGCTGAACTCATCTAGTATGACCTGGGGATCATCATCGTTTGGAAGAAGACAAAAAATATCATCCACATAGCGCTTGTAGAGCTTGCATTCAGTTACGATGTGATTGAGTTCAGTGGTCTCTAGTATGGCCATACTAAGATATAACTGCGAGTAGCGGACCTAGAGGTGAACCCATTGCTACTCCATCTTTCTGCCTGGATAACTCTCCATCAAATTGAAATTGAACAATATAGGTGCAAAACAACAATAGTTCTTTCAATTTTTCCCCTGTAATTTCGACATCAATCTGATTGTTCTCAATATATGTGCACAGATAGTCAACACAAAACGTCGAAAAGCGTAAGTACCGGGTGTTAAACGGGTTGAAGTGAATGCATGTCACAAAAGTGTAAAGTTGTTTGACATCCGCCTACCCTTAATGTGCTCCCTAGGAAAGTAGTAAAATAACTGTGACAAGAATACGTGACCATGCCGTTAGTGTGTACTGTTTTCGTCTTGTTAACACGTACGCACATGGGACAAAAACGCTTTATGAAAGTGATCATATGAAAGACCTGAGCTTATATATTCCGGAAAAGGGTAGATCTTTTATTTCTTATCTTATTTACCACGGTTCTAGATGCACTGATTTTACTCTCTTTTGAGACAGACTGAACTAGGTACGTTCTGTGATCAACTGGACTACCGTCCACATGTGGATAATATCATATTACAGGCTATCGAGGAACGCGCCAGCAATCAAATTGACGCATATGCAGTACGGATTTTTTAAAACCGGTTCGATCATTACCCATTCAACGTACCTATATAAAACTGGACGGGATCAGGTATACCACCATTCTGAATGAGACCTTTGGAAATGAATGGGAATCATCACGGCATCCGTTTCACCTACTATAGCGTTCAAGTTTTCACGTACTATCGAACCATAGAGAGATCGTATCAACAACTATAGCGACATACATGTGAAAAACACCCTGTGAAGTGAGGACAACGCCACTAATAGTTCAGCAGAGAATACCAATCTTGAGAGCCCAACTACTGTCAAGACCAGCCCAACAACTGTTTTGGGTGCCATCCACAAAGTCTGACGATCGGGTGGCTAGCGTGAACTTTAAGAAACGGATATGATTGTGAGTGTTTAACACCTATGTTAACTCCGAAATGGAATCCAGCGGCCTCACAACACCATCCTCTCTTCAATCTTGTGCTCTTCTCGAAGATTTTGTGTGGAAAAAACATACCTACAATGAACTTTAGGCGATCCTTTACCCCGGCCATCTCACGGCTTTGGTCTCACAAGAAATCTAGTAACAAAAACGACTAATAAGAACGAATAAGAAGCAAGCTCGGCACACGCGTGACGCAATACACCCACAAAACACAACTACGTTGTACGGCTGGTTACGAAATACTTTTAGGAACCCCATCCACTCATACGTCAAAGACATACAATTTTGAGCTCGTGTGTTGTCAACAAAAAAGTCTCTTCATGTGGCTGCCCAACATTAATGGGAGAAGTGTAACGCCGACTTGATATCAACCGCAAGAATTCAGCACATGTACTACAGTCAAGCCTTCCTAAACATTATGTTAGGTGCAAGGGACAAACTTGTCGCTACAATAAACATTCGCAAACAAGAGAACTTGTACGGCGGTTCCTGAACGCTTCAACTTTATGACCAACTTCTTTTTTAAGCCCGACATTCTCAGGGACAAAGATGGTGCGTTCGTTGTTGCTGACGTGACCATATGTAAACCGATCAGAATGGAAGTCATAAGCCAACTGAAGAGGGATAAATAAGGCCTCAATGGACACTTCAAAACGTGCCCACTTTTCGTCGTTCCGGAAATCTTCCGTTGTTCAAAATCGTACAAAACAATGTAGTACTTAACAGCAAGAGTTTCATACATACATTATCACACGAATTCTTTCAAAAGACGGGTCTTCAAAATGTTATAAATCAGACAATTGTGTAATATGTCTTCAAGGTCTTTTCAAAATATCCAACTTATAAATGACACACCTAACACGGGTATGACACAACCACATATAAATTCCTCTTTTGGTGTTCTGAATTAAATGCATACCATAGAAATCAGAACTCAAACCGTCGAATCATGAACTTCATTCGTGCCGGGGTTTTATACCCCATCTCGGATAACTGTGAAAGTCCTATGTCTGAGTGATACTTGCTTTTCATCAGAAACCTTCCTAAGTGCACCAGTTTGGGAGCCTACATACGGCGAAATATGGGCGCCATGTTGATGAATCGGCAACACAAGTGAATGCGTATGCACCAAATCGACGCAACCGACGAAAGTACGCTTTCTAATTTCCTGAGACCACGTCATCTTATGTTCGAAAACGGTTTAATTCCATCTTATGAACAAATCTGTTTAAGTGGACTAGGGATCTCTGGGTGACTCAAGAGGTTAAGGTATGCTGTTGATTGCTCGTTGAGGGGTCCACCTCAACATATGAACAACAAGAAATGGGAATGTTTCTCAACTTTATCTAAACCTTACAGATCCTAAAACAATCAAATTGCGTCTAATGCAATCAAAGGTTCTACACAGTTTAAATCAGTACCTACTCCGGATGTCCCAACAAGAGACATACAAAGAGCATTGCGAGACTGTTTCTGACTGAACTGTTGAAAAAGGAGGCTGAATTTTTTCAGGCATGAAAACGTTCCTTCAAGGCGAGTAAAGGCTGATAACTCAGTGGGAATTTGTGATCAATGTAATTTTAATCTGGATGGTTTTCAAAAGAACGAAGCATACTTTGGTCAGACCAATGGAAATTAAACAGTGATGATTCAGACGCACTTTCAACTACGATCACGAATGAAGTGGCTAGCGTGGATGGTGAACACACGGAAAGTTTCCGTAGCAACGTTGCAAGGAATTTTGTTGCCAATTATCTCGTTACGTTTGCAGCGGAACCTAATACTAACAGACAACGATCCAATGTTACAGGAATGTGTTGAAACGACCAACCTGTAGTTATGGTCCACACAACACTAAGAAGCCCCGGTGCTTACTAGCCTGACAAGTATGTAAAAATACGCAAAACGCACAGCTCCACTGCAAAGTTGAAAGACGTCCCAAGATGAGAATGGAATAACTCAAGTCAAATTCTCTTTGGTACTCTTGTCATAAGCACACCGAAACGCTGCGCTGAGGCTCTGGCACAAAATACGTACCAGTTATTTTGCGATTTCATCGCAGCCAGTTTTACCTTTCTCGGCAACGTACTGAAAGCAAAGGAAGTTCAAATAAACTTGTTTATAACGACTTACGACAGTTGGACAGAAAAGCCCATCCTGTGAAATAATGCAGCGAAATGTTCAAAGGCCATAGCATTTTGCTGTGAGATGCACTAGTTTCTAGGGCCCATAAGTTTATTAAAATCAATCCAGTGTTCGACCAAAAAAATGAATAAAACCCACACATGACCGATGAATAAGTACCTGAACGAATATCTTCTCGTCTGCAAAATCACGGTTATCAGATAAGAACTTTCAGCATTAGAGGCGCAATAATGGTTAGACAAATCCAAAGAAGCGCATTTGAAGGTTGGTGCCTAAAAGAGTGGTGACAGGATTCTTTTCAAACTTGAATAGGCTGGAACGTGGACAGTTCGTATAGATAAGCTGAACCAGTTCGTTTATCGCAACCAACAAGATCGAATAGTAATTTAAAACACAAACCTGTAAATGCACCCGAAAGACAGACATCGACTAAGCATTACAGTTTGTGTGCAAAATAGAAATAATTCTGTAACAGACTATGTCTTCAAACTTCAATCAGTAATTCAAACGTTGCTCAATCGGTTCAACGAAGTTAATCATTTCAACCAAATTGGGAAGTCCCGGTGAGGAGATTATCGATTAAAGTGAACAGAGGGATTCCGCATAGCCTCGTTCCGAAACGATCGGGCAACCTGAACACTATTCAGACACGGTTGTGGATAAACGTTTGTATGTGGTTATTTGGTCATGCCGATTGAAAGTTTACCAGCATCGTGGTTAACACGTTAGCTTCACAAGCATCAGGGTCGGAGCGTAAATTCCGAACAGGACGCTCTAGTAAGAGCGAAACTCGAGTGTAGTGCTACCTTGGTAGTAGGAAGTTAGTCGAAAAGCTTACTTGAATGTGAGATATGTGATCAATTTTGGGTGGGGTTTATCCCGTAAGAAACAGAAAAAAAGTTAGCTATTCAAAAACTACCCAGAT
>JTDE01001049.1:133626-148213 GCA_014338405.1 Paragonimus skrjabini miyazakii
CCAATGACTCAAGAGTCTGACTCACTTGGCAGTGAGGGGCTTGCCTAGCCCGAGGGCGCAGGGAATAAGGCAATGGTGTCTCATTCTGAGCACTGCTGCGCAAACGCAACCGCAAAGGGTAACTTGATTGATGACTGAGAACACAAAACAATCACTGAATCTAAGAATGATGAATGGAAATAGCCCGTACGTCTTTGTATGCGATACCACGTAGAAGAAACGTTATGGCTGGGCAACTGCCAGAGATCGATAGGCGTGTGTGCGCGAGAAGAATTGCATATGCGAAATTTGTGCAAATATACACACCGCGATTACAGCATTCCTACCTATGCGACTACGCGGAGTCTGAAAATAGCTAATCCAAGTATCATGGAGTCACGGAAGTAAATGTGACGAGAACGGTCAGTCAATAATGAGAGCGACCTCCAAAACTCAGAAAACCAGAGGT
Source organism: Paragonimus skrjabini miyazakii (assembly GCA_014338405.1). Classification (NCBI taxonomy): domain Eukaryota; kingdom Metazoa; phylum Platyhelminthes; class Trematoda; order Plagiorchiida; family Troglotrematidae; genus Paragonimus; species Paragonimus skrjabini miyazakii. The sequence continues at coordinate 134,075 of JTDE01001049.1, forward strand.
GAATGATGTAATACGGCAAAGGATGACCTGATTACATCAAAACGTCTAACGACAAACGGCAGAAGAGAGAACGAGAGCGTAAATTTAATACTTTAGAAAAAACAATGAACTCCGCTCAAATTTTGCAGGGTCGAGCAGATTAAAATACGACGTTGCATGAAAAAGAGATAATCTTGCAAAATACTGTATTCTAATGGATTTTCCACACTTTCGAGTGCATGAATATAAATTAATGTGAACGTTTCTTAGCTAATTTACGAAAAGCTTAGGTCAGAAGAGTCCTGTTATTCACCGCTCATCAAAACTAACGACACTTACTGCAAAAATTGGCTGTTCCTCATAATCAAGGAACCCGTCTGGTTCAAAAGTCTCTGAAGTCTGTAGATTTTAACTACAATCAGACAACTGTGATGATGTAAGTCAAACGCAAAATGTTTTCTCCATCAGAGCAGGCTAACTATGAATCAATTACACCCGGTTAAAAGAATAGATCATACACAAACCAAGAGAAGCGCTCGCACAGAGTGGAACGCAGAAAATGTCACGTTTACTTCTTTGGCTCTTCCAGTTTTTCGGAGGTGCTGCTTAAATCGATTTTGCTAGTACACTTGAGTTTACAAAGGAAAACAAAGTTTTCAGTCTTCCAGTCTTTATCAGAATACTGGTTACCTGAAATGAACAAATATTCGATTTTAATTTTGACTTTGACGTTCACCTTTTCCAATAGTCGCTTAGCTATTTTATCATCTATTACAGTTTTTCTAATTTCTCTTTTAACTCCCGGGCATTTGTTTTTCACTAGAGATATTAGATAACGTTTCCCTGGTTACCTCAACTTTCGCTCAGCTTTCGATTCAGATCACTGAAAAGTAATTTGTCACAATCCTTCAAGTTAACGCGAGATTTTGGTTTTAGATTGTCAAAAACAAGTCCGTTTTCACTAAAACTTGTCCGTGTGACATGAGCAACAAATTAGACAGCTTCCAATTCTTTTAGAACAGAATCATGAGAGAGAGAGACAAGATGTTGATGTTTCTACTTATCCAAGTGAAACATTAAAATTCTCTAATTCTTACACGTAGACTGATGGTGGTGTCACTGATGATGACCTGTCGTAGGTACTTTTTCTTTGCAGACCGAAGGAGAGCACAATTCACTAAAGATGTTACCAGAAGCCTGCTGATAAAGTCAGTGATGAAAAACTTAGTTTATATTGTGATTATAGGCAAGACTTTCTAAAGTACTTGTCCTTGTTTCTGTTCCTGAACTGCTTTATCCGCAACTAAACTACGTTCCATTTTTGCGGACACTTTTGTGACTTTTGTATCTTTGTGATCTTTTGCGAGCTCAAAAAACCCCGATACTGTTCGTATGTCAGCAAGTTCTTCTTCAGCAAACTTCTACATAAATTTTAAGAACATACTCTGAGTGCTATTTGTAGTAAAAAGCAGCAGAGAAATTGCATTCAACTTAGTTCAACAAAAAAGTTTGACTCACTGAGAAACGAAATCTAAACATGATAAGCTTCACCACAAACAAGCGATCACTGGGAATGAATGATATGTGTTAGTGAAATTGGGCGAATAAAACCGCTGGACAGCATTCAACGCACGAGCAAAGTTATCGCAGTAAAAATATGAGACAAATTCAGTGGAGCAACTGTGTTTTGCACATCCAAATGTGCAACGTTCATGATGCGTAGCCAACGTTACATATCCTAAGAATCAGTAACACTGAGTCATGACCCAAAACAGACTCCGCTTCTACTTTTTCTAGACAGACAGCCTGTAAATTCAGTTTCCTTATCACCACAGATTTAAAACCAACCACGCAAAAGTTAAAAGCACTTCTAGAGTTTATAAATTCCGTACGAGCCAACCAATAGGATTTTTTTAAACCAGCTGAAGCTTCAAAAGAAACTAACAATCCAGTTCAATGAGAGTAATGTTCTATTAAACGTGTTAACCGTCTCTCATAATTCATCAGAAGAAACTGGTACTTTCAATGTGCGTTCACAGTTTATCTCCATAACTACTCTCATGACGACTCACGAAACATATACGCATCCAATGTACGTTATACTAACAAACTTGCGTCAATTTCAAATTGAAAACTAAGCATACGAAACATATGGGAAGAATTCTGTGGTCCTTGTCTAATTTAAGCTTCTAAATGACTGACTAGGCAGTAATCAATCGAACAACTGACTGACTGACCTGAAACAGACTATCGACCACTTCTTGGAAATAGGGTTCTGGAAGCTGTGGAATTGGAATGTTGTCCGGACATGCGACACTGCCGCCGTCTAAATCAGCCACGAACACATCCACCTAATCGGAAGCCGGGGAGGTGTAGGGAGTGCAGCAAAAATACTTTCAACTTGGGACAACTTGAATAACATGTGGTGCAGCTGCTAAACTGATGTCTGATGTTAACCGTAAATGAATAGGTGGGCCGTACAAAAAGTGTGTGCTTCAAAACATTGAAGCTTATTCCGTTAACAGTAGGAAAGTGATGGCATATTTCGTAAGACTTTATGATCATGAATGCACACAAATGAATTTATAATGACACTCTCCGAAAACGACAAACATGAATCGAGTAGATGAGGCTCCCAAAAACACAATATTAAGGACAAAAATGTAATAACTTAAAGTTTCGATGTAATTCACCGCTCATAACAGATCGCCCGACTTAACCTACTAATGTAAAACTACAACTGCGATGATACGATAAGCAAGGAATTTAAACTTGCGTATTCTGATGTTATTTGTTACTAGGTGAGTGAAGCAATTTCCTTAAGTTTGGCTTATAGGTTGCGTATGTAATGCCACTTTGAGAGCAGTACTAGACTAAGGCTGTGAAATATAGTCACATAAAATAGAGGATGTGAATCGTCTTCAAAAATTCGATCATCAGTGCTTATGGTCGATCGCACATACCATGTGGAACCAGTGGGTAAACAAAGAGGAGGGGTCAGGTAGAGAACGTTTGATAAGAAACATCAAATAAGCCGAATTGCTGTCATTGAGATTACACAAAACTGGGATGGTTGGACAATGTAACAAGGATGGCAACTAATCATTGACCTAGCCAAGTACTAGTTTTTTATGCTGTAGACGACCAGTTTGAGATGTGAGGCGAACAACTGATTACTTGATATAGAAAAGTGAAGATACAGTCAGGGAATGGAAACGTTAAAACATATGGCAGCTAATCGAGATCAGTGACATGAAGGTGGCTGTTTCTTAATTACGTTATCTGTGGAGTAAGAGTGATTAGTAGAGGGGCGCAATAAAAATTGTAAGACCGTTGTAAATCAACACACATGCCGCTTTACATACACTACCAACTTGGATATAGGAACCTTAATTTCACAGTCCTGAGCCTGAATAAAGACGTTGTCAGATATTGGGTTCCATCATAGCCAGCTTTTACGTGTACACCAAGAGCAGTCTTTCAATTTAATTTCGTAACAGTATCAACTATTGATGTATAGCTGTCGATGATGAAGATCACCCATTGGATCGTGTACTATTGCACAATATTTCCCATGGAATGAAAAACAGACAAACTGTGGACGTAAAGGATGCTGTCCGTTGGGACAAGAAGTATGTGCACGCTGTTGGATTGACAAAGCACAGGACAGCCAAAACGCCGTAGCGCGCTCAGTGTGGTGAAGGTAGACCGACACGATATTGATATTGCAGCCTTGAATTGGACAAGAATTGCAAACTAAGGTAAACTCGGAGAAGCAGGCGCTGGTTATACCTTATATCGATCAAGTTCTATGATTTGCACTTCACTACAAATTGCTCGACACTGGTGAGTGATTGACTGTTTTTTCTGGGCAACTTCAACACGCGGGTTCCACGCGACCCAACGGCCTGACCGGGCGTTCTCGGGTCTCACGACATTGGTGTAGTCGAAGAGGACAATGACCGTCCGCTCCATTTATATGTTACCGATCAGCTGGCTATCACGAACACCTCCTTCTAGCTGAATGCTCACGATAACATGACGTTGGCCCACCCATGAAGCCGCCACCACTAAGTGTTTGACTACATGATCATACGGCAATTCGACATTCGCGAAGTACACACCACAAGAGCGGTATACAGGGCTGAATGAATTACGGGCCATATATTGGTTGGGACCAGGTTGTTTGTTCACATTTGCAAGCCCATTCATTGTGAATCAGTCGACCGTAGACAGAGGCTGGATGTTACGCGACTGAAGAACTCCAGAAGGATGACTATTTTCCCACGCGCAGTCGCTACTCGCCCCAAAGGCGTTCTCAAACTATCCCTGGGGTAGGTAGCAACATCTCATGTAGTGGAGCGCGACAGCAGCTAATGAAACAATCGGTATCTCTTGCCAGAAACCCCCAGACTGCTTTGGCAACAACGATGCAGTTATCACAAGCTTCACAAGAAAGAAAAACGAAGCATTTGCTGTTTATATCGTGGAACGATGCAAGGTAATGGAGACAAAAAACAATATTCCGAAACACTCGTTGGCAACTCACTGGGTAACTGTAGAATCAAGGACGACTGGTAGAAAAAGCAAGACGATATGGTGTAAGGCCATGCTCATCGCCAGCAACACACGCAGTTCCGTGATCCAGACGCTTTGAGAGACATGTCTGGAAAATACCGCAGCTTGAAGTTGAGTACGAAACCTATTATCCATGGAAGCATGATACTATCCACGCACTTGTAAGACAGAGGTCTGGACAATATATCGACGAAATGCGCGGCAACTGAGCTGCCTTTATCCGCAATGCCCAAGACCCATCAAGCAACTGGGTAGTCAAACATGATCCCAGACACCAAACAGAGATGGAAGAAATCAAATCCGTGTTGATTCTCAACCAGCCTCATCGGCTAGGACAACAACGTCGGTTGACTGACGGCAGGATCTCAAAGCAACTGTTGTACCGGTAGCCAAAGGCAGGTACGCGGAGCCTTGATGATTAGAAATTGAGATATCGGGATGTTATCCAAGTAAGTCATTCACGCAAGAAGACGCAGCCTCAAACAGAACCGCACCTTAAATTTCAGTACGTACCAGCTAAGTCGTCGTTAGTTGTGAACAGTGGTGGTGTTGTTCGTAGCTAGGGTTGATGGTTTTGGTATTGGTATGTTCGCCGAGCTTGGCAAGCTTGCCAAGCTCGGCGAACATACCAATACCAAAAGTAGTCGTTAATTCAAGCGCACGATACTCGAAGAAACTGTGGATCTGATAAGTCATGGTGACGTGACCATATGGCGTTACAATGAACGTAGCCATGAATAGGTCACGCGTCACGGATTAGTAGGTCATCCACGTAACCACTGTAAATCGTTAACGAAGAGACTATGTTAAATACAAATAAGTCAAGTCAACTAAATATATTTTTATTCAAATCAACCAACGACCCCGGTTGTTTCGTAAACCACCCGACCTCCTTTTAGGAGACTTGGGTCACGGACTTCTATTGGCCCTGTATACTTCGTTTTTCTTGCTGCACAGTGTGCTGAAGTTTTTTTTTTTGGCTAAGTCCAAATTTGAAACTTCGTCTTTCTTCTTAATCTCACACAGAATGCATTAACAAATACCCTCCGATAATGAAATTCCTCCTGCCTTGTATTTTCGATATCATTCTTGCTAAAAATAGAACTTACCGTTGGGATCTTTCTAATTATTGTCTCTGGTATATAACAGTTTCACGTTCTCATAGCCTGTCACCTGACTGACCAGCGTTGACCGACTGGACCACAAGGAACTCTACTCACACCGGAAACAAGCTATGTGTATGGAATCGCAAGCAATACGGAGCAAGGAACTTGTGGTGAGGGTAACGCGCAGGCGTCCTCTGGCTTCGGGTGCAATGCCAGGGTAATACGGAGATGAATGATGTCAACCGTGTGATATAGTACAGATTTATAATGTTAGAATCCATGTCACACATGAAATCGATTGACAGGAATATGAGAAATACGGTTCGCTCTCACGCATACAGCCAGTACAGTCACCATCAATGTATTAGCTACTAGGATTGACGTGACGATACAAACTTGGGGTTGGATGTGTAACGAAGCAAAACTGTCACTCGAGCACATCCGACTGCCTTGCACAACCAATCTGCACTTAAAGTAAGTAGTAACCACTAGGTGTGCAACCCGAATGTAACCAGAACCCAAAGTGATTGCGGAACGCTTGGATAGTCGGGCAAAAATGACTGCTTTGCTATACACACAGTGAACTCACCAGTTCAGGAAGCATATGTCGATAGGAAGAGTGAATACCATAGAGGAAAGGTGTGGGCGCATTGAGATACTCGGTCAGACGTTTCGGTAGGATGGGAACAAATGTATGTCTATGAAGAAAAAGGAAAAAGGACAGTACAGCAACCCTGAAAACGGATTTTATCAGGTGTACACGAAGGAGAATGTCGGAGACGGAGTCTGTGAACCGTGCACATTTGAGCTGTCAGATGGTGATGACGGGGAAAGAAGGACAAATCGTGACATACTTGTTAACGATACACTGAAAATACAGTGACATAGAATGTTTAGCTTATAAGGGGATTTAGTATAGGCATATTAAATGCAAACAAAACCATTTCAACGATTTGCAATATTAGATGACAAACATGAAAAATAATGCGAATACAAAAGGACGATTGACTCGATGATGATAAGCAGAAGCAGCAACACGAGTGAAGAAGAGAATATTTCAGTTGCTCAGAAATAACTCCATCAAACGGCCCTTGAAGACAACCGGATAGGGGACAACATCGAATGAAAAAGTTGCAGTTATGATCCAAGAGAAATACAGAATTTCTTGGAATAGACTATTTTGAATATTGTGATAAGCTGTTAATGCGACAGGGTACCAGTCACAAAAGCCATACAACGTCAGTTATGAGATGGAAGCCTTTGGTTAACAGATGTCACAAATATGATATTGGTCAAGTCGGTTCTTTCTACGTGAAATCGGATAGTCGTAGTCAGTGGACGCCAACAATAATCTGTCAGTATCAAATAAACTACAAACGGTATACGACATAAACGTTCGAGCTATTCTACGGGATCACAAAGAAGCTTCGGAGTTGTGTCAACCGTTATCAAACTCGACGTTAACGTGCGAATCTAAGCTGCGTCGAAATCTAAGTATGCGTGAGACTGAATCTATCTGCCCCATAGACTTGACTTACTAGAGCGTCGTACATCGAGTGATGTACTAACGAGATACCTCTAGTTCATTTAAGGAATCGGTCAACAGGAACGCTGCAGTTAATATCACGTTTGTGAAGTTTTACATTGCTGAGGTATAAAGCAATCAAAGTTACCACGTGAAACAATAGCGAATACACGCATGCATGTATGTGGTAGACGGTCAAGAGTTAACTGGAACGACATAAGCAGCCAGAAAGCTAATAAACCCAGAGACGAAGTGCGATCTCACGAAGCTGCGTACACAAACACATACACACAGTCGTTAAATTAGGGTTACATAAAAATGCATGCACGCGTATGTGCACATTGTATCACACGTCCTCCTCTGAGCAGTGATCACGCTGGAACGGTGAACGTATGTAGGAGACAGGATTGCAGTGACCTGCATGTCCTCGGAAAATATTACAACTGTCTTGGGTGGCCAAAAACGACGTGTGATTTCTGTACAAGGACCAGCTGATCCGTATTGACAGTGTGAGCCAATAAACTGATGGTTAGATGAGAAAAAGTTAGGGTGTAGCAAACAAAAATGACTAGTTCGACAATTAGTTCAACGTGATCATGGGGTATGTAGGATGAAAACATTGACAACAAGACTGACCCGTATTTGAGTGGATAGAGAATTGCAGTCAGAGCTTGACAAGACCGAGTGAGACGATTTAGGCTCCGAGAACAAAGGAGGATCTTTTGGTCGCTCAAAATTGCAGAGAATAGGAGAATTACATTGTGAACTCCTACAAAGAGAAGCAATATAACAGACTGCAAACTACTACGCTTTAAGACAATTAAATAAAACCTAGAACCTAAAAAGATATCAGCTATTAGAGTAACTCTACTACCGCGTTACATCTTGACATCCAACGAAGTGTCAACACTGTAGGCAATGCGGGCAACCAGAGATATACTAAACCTGACTCGCAAAAGTTACCACTGGGACACTGATTTAAAGTGACAGTCAATGGACCGACAACCTTCGGGTTAAACATACAGTAACAGTAACAATGTGAATTCATCCAGATCAATAAAGCCCAACATCACAGGGAACAATCACGATCAGATTTACCAAACTTAGAAGCTATCGAGAAGTGATTGTATCAGACTATTCACAATATCGTAACCCAAGCAGCGAGGCAACTCTGTGTTAATTCAATATTTTACCCTCATGTTTATCCAGGGTTCATGCGTAATTTTTCCTATAAAAAAAATATGGCCGAACACGATTGAATTGCCTGTAACAGAAAGCCAATTGCGTCTGTGTGGTTAAAAAACAACAGGCGGGATTGACAAAAACGCGAACACACAACACACGGCAGACATGAATATATAGTGACATCACTCCCATGTTGCTTGTGGCACGAGAGTAGGCGAAAAGCGTAGCACACGAATTGTAAGCGATGATATGCGGTTTCCACCATCTACAACCGCACACACATAAAACCACATAAAAAGTAGCTAAACAATTGAATCTCCCCAGTGGACGGAAAAGAAGTGTGTAGAAAATGAGAAACAGTGAACTCACCCAAATGTTTGAATAGAAGAGCCACACAGTTGTGTGTCACAGGTATGGTATCACAGTGTGCCGGTTGAATGGTTTGTCGGTCACCGGCACCTAAACTGAAAGTAATGCGGGGCCCGCCTGTTGCAAACCAGAAAAGAGAATGTGCGTTGGGCAAACAGAACGAGTGGATCAAGCATGTGAGAAAGACAAACAGAAGTGAGCGACTATGTATGGATAATAAACGATGTGAATGGAATGGCAGAACAAACATGGTCAAAGAACATCACAAAGTGCATACGTACGCACCGCTGACAATTAATTAATGGGTGACTGGTCACGGAAGAGAAATTTGGGCAGGCACAAACAAAACGGTACCTAGATAACAGTTAACCCAAAAATCGATTAGCAGAGTGAACCGTTCAACCGAACAACAGACAAAATATGCAACGTCATACGAGGCCACTCCAACAAAGAAAAGTAAGTCAATCACGCTGAACCATACGCAGCCCAAAATAAGATCACGCGTTCAACTGGTGACTACTTCACACGCTCCTGCTGTGATTGTATCCATTTCATGTAAGGCTTAAAGCGTTGTTTGATAGAAAACGTACTGTGAAATAAAAATTTCACATACTAAAGTAATTTAAAAGTCTACAAACTTCGTTAACTTTCAAGATCTTAGTTTCAAACACTCATAAATCGACAAAAATATCGTTTTACATTACATTTACAAAGATGAGGGACAACCAAACAAATTTACAATCACACAGGCAACAGATTTTTTACGATTCTACAACTGTCATCCAATGACGTCCCCTTTCAAGGACACGTCATACTGAACAGATTTCGAATTGAAAAAATCAAACGGATTTAAGAACTAGAAAGTTTGCTGAAATAAATTCAATTAAAAATTGCCACAGATTTAGTCATAGCTCTTCAATTTTCTCCACAAAAGGCTGGCCAAACTGACATACAGTAGCCGTCACTCTTGTTGTTCACCTTTGACTCTGCTATGAGGTTGGGTTGATCCAGCGTTTTGGTTCCTACGTCCTTTTTACTGATCAAAAGTTTGACTGCACTAGAATTGATGTGAATTTTCCGACCTTGTCTTAATACCTATTTTTTCGACTATTCTGTTCTACGTCCTATTTTTTTAATTTAATGCACACTTTCTTTCTGCAAGTATTCTGATATAAGATACATGTGATAACAAGTCTTTGGTGATAAGAAAAGCAAAGGCACCTTGAGAGAATCAAGCACAATCTTGTAAACAAGCCATCTTACAATTAAACCTTTTCTGTCGATTTTCGACGGCAGTTGCTTGCACTAGGATTGCCGTTACTATGTTGACATCAAAAGCACGTTCAAGAGTTTTTCATGATAAAGAATAGGTATCTGGTGAACAGCCAATGATCTTTGAGCCAACACTTTTTTACGTTACAACGGGACAATGAGAAAACAACCGGCTGGGGAAGAAAACTGTGCACAACCGCGTAATAATAAAATCAAAAAGTACATCTTCAACGGCTTGCATAATTAAGCCGACGAAGATAGAGAAAGATATCTGCGTGTTGTCATTACATAGTTGATACATCTCAGAGACTGGTTACCAAACGTCCCAAACCTGTGTGATTTCTATAAAGTATCAAAGTATAATTCAACCAAACGAGTGGATATTTGCGAGCGGTGGACCCGAATAATCAAGATCTGCTACTATAGTCTGGTAATGATGGGCACGACAGACCATTAGTAAAGATACGGCAACTGATGGTTTAAAAGTTTTCAGCATTTATATCGCAAAGTGATTATTACCATGTGACGCAGTAGGTGAAATGTGGGCTGATTTACTGTCACGCTGCCCAAAGCAAGATAGCAGCGCTAGCAGTAGTCGGATCTCTGAACAGTTTGATAGGCAGCTAGTGTGGTTGCCAGTTTAACAGCAGAATAGGAATGTAGTACTTCCCCACATGCAATGTATCAGGTCGTAACTAAGAATTCCTGACAGTAGTACATGCCCAATAACTATCCGACAGCTTTCGATAAACTGTTCAGGTTTCCTGGGAGTTCATAAGATGAAGAGACGCAATAAATGCAGAGGAACAGGTACGTAACCAACAGAATAGCAACGCACACGTGCGGAAGGAAATTACGGAAGAATACATTTAAGGAGCTATTCAGACAATCGTGCTTAGCTGGCTAACCTAGGTGGGATGAGTGTGAATTGAAAACAAGAAAGTGTAGACAGTTACACGTGAGTAAACAAGTAGCCAACATGTGGCCCAATATATCACGTAACAATGGACTGTAAATTGATCTACGTATGCAACACGGCTCACTTGTCCCACAGCACTATCAACAGGACAAGAACGAGTGGCGTACTGAGTCCGACTTTGTGTTGCACATAGTCAGTATAGTTGAAACAAATAAATCTAGGTAAGCTAGCGAAATCACTGAAGTGCAAGTATTAATTGTCTGCCTGAATGGCGATCATGGAATTGTGTGACGACTATCAAAAAGATCAGATACAAAAATCAATACATAAAGAAGAATGAATCCATGAGCACCGCAATTAGTACCAGCGATAGCGGTAAACCGGAAAATAAGGATCCACCGACCTTGGAACCAAGTGGATCATTCAACACGTTTACCTTCTGAAACAAGTTACGTCCTTGCTCGAGCTATCATCATCAACACCATCATCATCATCATCATCATAACAGCCATGAGCCCTGTGGTTCGAGCCGCCGCTCACCTCAACAGTGACGTGGAATATCATAGAAGAAAACGTTACTAAGAAGATTGAACATTATTAAAGTAGACTGGGCGGAAGAACTATAAATGATATGGATGCAGGTACACCATTGACTGCGACACTTAGCCATCTCGGATAGCGTCTCTAACCAGCGGTTTGAGTGATCACGAGGACCCCATCCAGGCAGGCGACACCTACCCACTTTGCTCAATGGAGCAGTCAAGGTCTTCATATTTTGTGACCACGTTGTTGCTTGACCACCACGTGGTTTGACCCAACTGTTGGTGGCCTCAGCGTATAATGCCTGGTACGGTAAACGATTAGATGACATACGGAGTACGTGACCCAACCAACGCAAGCTATGTACCGTGATTAGTTGACCAACTGATCGCACATCCCGAAAGTTCCGGAATACGCGCTGGCGAACTGCCACATTGCTCACGCGATCAGTCCACTTAATATGGGCCAATTCGCGGAGACAACGATGGTCAAACACAGCAAACCTGTTGGTATATTTTTTGCGAACAGGCCACGTTTCCGAACCATAAAGCAAAATGGAACGCACACAGGCATTATATACCCTTCCCTTCAGCGACAACCGGACGTTTTTCCGACACCAGAGATGACGCAGTTTGGCAAAGGCAACTCGTGCCTTTGCAATCCTCGCTGATATCTCATCAGCAATATTACAGGCTGACGAGATAGTGCTACCCAAGTATGTGAAATTGTCCACAGTCTCGAGCGGATTACTTGCAATGAAGAAAGTAGGAGTTGAAGTGCCCCAGTCTTGAAGCAACACTTTGCACTTTGAAGGTACAAAGCGCATTTCATACAAACCAGCTCGGTCGCTCAACCTGTCCAACATGGTCTACATGTTTTCGGCAGAGGGTCTAATTAGGGCAATGTCGTCCGCATACGTGCTCGAGCTATAAACCAGACGCGCGGAGCGTATTCACACAATGTCCGTTTTCACCATCTGTCTCCGAGGCATCAGCGGCGTGTGGTGGGAACACCGTGTCAGCAACAACGAAGTCCGCCGACATATATTCCGGATGGACAGACTGTCGATCTCCAAACATATTGATCTCCTCTCACAAGCTCAGATGACTTGGTCACACCCTATGAATTCTAACTCATCGTCTACTAAACCATTCTTTGTTTGCGAGTGGTGGGTTAGACTGGAAGCGACAGCTTGGCGGCCACTGTATGGATCGAGTTCAGGAGTATGAAAGCACCACACTTAATCTTGCTTTGATAGGGCGTTTCCGATCTCCTGGACACTGAACACCTTTGGTCAAGTACGGTGTTTAATATTGTGATGAACAGAAGTAAATGGCGCTCGTGTTGCGAAGCGCTGCGTGCGTCAATATAATTCATTCCCTCATCCTACATCTTCCTCTTTCTTCCTCTTCCACAATGTCTTTCCTGCTCTCCCATACACTGCGGCACGTTTGTCACTTGAGATTATTTCCAGTTAAATGTATACATATACACCAGACATGGATAGGCTGAACCATATTTAAACCAGCAACTTTCATATTTTGAGTTAACCGATTAGCCACTATAGAACATCAATCCTATGGATATTAGTTAGGACAAACCCATGTGATGTATTTCAATGATCGCATGCATACGGTACATGTCATGATACACATAGGCTGAACATCACCCATAATGGATCGCAGCTGTCGCATTCCCATAGACTTCCCAGTCGGCCACTATCGAAAAGAAGCATTAGACTCGAGTTTCGCTCCCAGTAGAGCTCGTCAGTAGTGCATAGCCTTGTCACTAACACGACTAGAACTCTGGCCATGCTTTTATGAGGCAACCGTGTTGACCACTGCGCCACTGACCTCACATTAGGCACGACTGAATTATCATACGCGAACGCTCAACCACTTTCGCTCGTGAGTAATGATTGGTCCCGGTAGTGACAATGATATGCACTACTGACGAGCTCTACTGGGAGCGAAACTCGAGTCTAATGCTTCTTTTCGAAAGTGGCCGACTGGGAAGTCTATGGGAATGCGACAGCTGCGATCAATTGCAGGCCATGTTCAATCTATATGAAAACCAAAATACCCTGCTATTCATCAGCAATGTCACGGATCATTTACACCGATTAAGACACATTCCAAATTACGTACGGATGTAGTTACTTCAGCCCCAGAGAGAAAGCTTTGAAATTTAAGCATTCAAACTCAGGCCCTGAGTCAAACAATAACTACCCAGCACCTGCTTCTGGCGAAGTAAGGTTTTTCCCGTCACTTTGAAACTAAACGAGAAACGAAAGCACATAAACGTATAGTCAGATACAAAACCGTTCATACACGTACTTATGTCTGAGCTTTGAAACCCACCAGACTAGTTGGTAAGGACGAAGAATCTTCGATGTATCTAACAAGCACTAAATTAGCCTACAATTGAGGATGGACACAAAATTCTACTATCCCGTGAGTGCCGAAAAAGATATTGAACATGATGGAAGCGATTACCTTACCAACAAAGCCTGTGCATTCAAACGAAAAAAAAACCTAAATCAACGGGTCTGAAAAGCAGCAAAAAGACAGCTAAGCCTACTACTAACCGGTAGGTGGAACGTCCACTGAACCCAACATAGTCGCGATCATTTGCTCAAGAGAATACTGGTGTAGGGAATCGGAGAA
>JTDE01001049.1:148313-162155 GCA_014338405.1 Paragonimus skrjabini miyazakii
AGGCTGTTCTGTAATTAAAAAAAACGAAAAACAGAGCACCAATTTAGTTACAATCCGAAGTATAAAAAATCGCACCGTGATAATGAGTTTAAAACCACGTTCATCTTAGACTGAACGGCCAAAGAATTGAATTGACAAACACAGTGATGCTTAGTAAAGCATGGACTTAATTTAAGAAATAAGGGGACACTGATAACGAAACAAACCCGAATGTGATGTGAAGTTATTAATAAAAGATCGAAATTAACGTGAGGAAATAACTAAGCACACTGTGTCACATAATGTGGTGACATCCAGCTTCCACCCGAAAAGGTTTATTAGGTAAGATAACAAGGCTGATTATTTCATAGTTTTCACGGAGATGCGGATTTTGTACTGCGTGTTAAATTGCTCCAGAACATTTGCTTCACCTCACAAAGTGTGACGAGGCCTACTCATGTAACAAAACGGCAGAACAAGATAAAGGCATGCAACCGCAGATGGGCAGTTCTATTGGCAATGGCGGACATAAGCTGAGTCAGGCTGACATGGTATGAATACCCAAAATAAAGTGTTAATTAGTGAAGAAAAATACATATGCATTGTTACTTTTTCATCACAATAGCTGCAGTAGAAAACCCGATGTATGAGCAGTACAGATTACGCAAAGCAATCTGGATGTCGACAACTTACCTTAAGAACATCGAAATGCTGATGCCGAGCAAGCAGGACTAAACATTTGGGGGCATACAACTCCGCTGGTCGGACTAAATTTGGATCGCCTTGATCAAGTCCCGACTGGACTTTGTGAGCACTGGATCGATTTCGGTGATTGAAAACACCTAAGTCCGAACTGACAAGGCTTTCAGAACTAGGTAAACTGCTGCTAGCTGGACTCAACCGCGGGAAGGGATGAAGGGAATGGGTGCCGCCATTCACCGGGTTGCTGTTGTTCAGCAACCTCCCATTTGGATGAATCAGATCAACCTTGTCTGAGGCAGCCAGAAGCTGCTGGGGAGTCACTGCTTCGTGGAATATAAGGCAAGCAGCGAAGTAGGAATTGCCCGCCACATCCGTTAGGTAGGCGACGAAAAAATTTGGAGGAGGACGACTCGTTTCCAAGCGCCAGCCACATGGTTGACAGAACTAGAGTTCAACATAGATAAAGCTGAAAGGGCTTACCGCCTCCAGGTGAAAATCGTATGGATAATCCGACCATGACTTCGACGGAAAACGATGAATGATACGTCCTTGACTTTCGCTGCCGACTTTTGGATACAAAAATGAATAAAAACAAGAGAAAATGACAGTTGTGTGAAGTGAACGACAGGTTACAAACTAAAAAGTATTAGTTGAAGGGTTCAACACTGACTAAAATCGAGCTAACGAACACATCAACTCGTAGGCTCCATCGGAGATATAAAAGTATCAAATGCAATTCTTTCGCCTTAAGATCAAGACAATGCAACCACCGACCTGGTTAGATTGAGAGCAGTCCAGCGTGGAACGCTTCGCAAACAACGCAATGGCATTGAAAGAACAAGGTGAAAACTACACCTCCTGCACATTCAAATGTTTCCTTAACGCGTTCGTGTGTTCCGGTATTACTGTCGGCTATTCTTTGTTGAAGATATCTCGATGAGCTACTCCAGCACTGTTCTTTATCTTCAGAGTGGTTCAAACTAGGCAAACAGCATTATAGCGAGGGGGGCAGAGAATGGAACCGGAAATCTTTGCTGGATTTTCAAGATTACGCGGGAACATACACTAGCAGGCCGAAAATTGATCCCTCGGGGTTTATGAGGCGCATTATTAAGTTGCCTGGACGTCAGAAAGATTCAGGTCACTGAACGCCAGCAAACCAGAGTAGCCGGGTCACACTAAGGCGATGAGAAGAAGAGATGCGAGCCACGTAGAGCATACACCAGAAGTTGGTCAACGTAGTCATGCTTCAGCAGAGTACGGTAAGTGTTCTCTAATCCGACTTGGTTAGGACGCCAATAAGTGTAAGCATTCAAAGTAATAAGACTTCAGTTCGATGCTTACGTTTCTGCTGTCTGATCTACTGAGCGATGGGCATCTGGTAAGACTAAACCAATCCGAATATAAATCGATACTGAAGATACTTGAGAGGTATTTTCAACTGACATTAAGTTACAGGAATGCAATATCGAGGCGCGCAAAGGTGTTGTAGGAGGCATATTGGAATGCAAAAAACATACAACAGAGTGGTAAAAGTGAAACGAATCCAAAACAAAAAGATGGAGCTGGAACTCAATGTGTTGATCAGATAAGATTCTCGTCTTGTAAAAACAGAAATGAACTGACAGACAGTAACAACCAACTGTACGTTTGCCGATTGAAGAACCGTTTACCCCAAACATCTATGCGCATTTTTGACGGCCTGTCGGCATGCAGTAAACCAATGATGCCTTACGATGTAAAGGCCGATGTGTTAAACAAAACAACGAAGAACGCATCGCAGAGTACCTACTTAGTTCAGAACCACATATAATGCAGGTCCCGCTATAAATAGTACACAATTTGCAGAGGCGCACGAAGTCCAAAGCGATCGGACGTAAGGAACAGTGGGAGAGAAGAACCAAAGAACAAGAAGTGAACAAGGAACCACAACTTAAACAGAAGTAACCACCATTGGCCACAACCACTTTAGAATTATCCAGTGACCATAATCAAAAAAATTCCGTCAAAGTGACTTTGTCTAGAAAGCCAGCCATTTAGCTGGTCCACAGATTGAAAATAATTTCTATAGTTACAATACATCCTGGTCGAGGTATGGGTGAGCTGGGCCGTCAAACAATCTTGAAGACGCTCTCGCACGGCCACGGACTTTCCATCGATTAATGTTCATGATTAGGTCAAACAAGCCGGTAAAAAGTGAGTAGACGCGTGATCCGTTTAGCCTAAGTGGTAAACTAGCCGCTGAGAGGGTTAGTACAATGACGCCGGGAGCGTTCAAATGTTTCGGAACGTGTATTCAGTCCTAACGACAGTCAGTCTGAAGCGACTACTCTGAATCGAGCTACCGCCTACCTTAACGGTAACAGGAAACACAGGGAAAAAATCATCGAAATAAAAATACAGAAGGTGCTAAACAAGGCTGCAGGGACGTACTGAATGAGTACAGAGCTGAGCGTTGCGATTGGTGAGGGTCGATGAACGTCTACCTTCATGTATAATGGTAAAATGACCTTTTGACATGGAATCAGATTGGCTACTTTTTGTCGTTCATCCCTTGACCTGAGGTCATTGGTTTCCTACTGCTGTTTTTGAGTAATGGCCAGATAAGTCATACCTTTCTATAAGCTTTCATGACCGGTTGACTATAGCTTGGCTTTGATCATTGTGTGCAATTATTCAGTTACATGTTGGTATTTGGTCGTGGCCATGTACGCGTCCCCACGAGTTCTATACCCGTATTGGATAGTATACTTTGGCTGGTTCAATGCGTTCATTTGTTGAACCGGATTACGAATACCACGCTTCCAGAAATTCTCTCATGAGTTTGGTGCCGACTTAAGCAAGGACTTCTGCGGTGTACATATATTGAATCTGTGTCCAACTCGGTGCTCGTGGACGGAGCACAGGAAAATATTTCGTGTCTCTAGATGGCTCATTTGTATTCACGAAGTCGCGTAGATAGACCTCGTCCGCTTTGGTTGACACATTGTTTCTAGGAACCATTGCATTTGCTTCTGCGTATTATGTTTCCGTTAACAATTGACGAGTCGTCTTTTCGACAGTAGTAACAGTTCGTGTTTGGACTGTGCGTTCCCATATCATGTAAGCACAAGACTCCTTTAGTCATTTCTGTTAAGTTTCCGAAGTACGGTAGAGTAATAAACTTGATTATTATTTTGCAGGATTTAAGTTTCTATTCTTTTGTAACGGGCTGTGTCTGATGATATATCGTGGATACCCGGCAGAGATGCTTTTCTTCCTTCCATTTGAGTTCATGATAATCGTCATCACTTTCAACTCTGAGCCAAAAGCTGAAGTGCTATGGCAACTGCTGCTGTTGGTTCTGACAGTTATCCATAGAAAAGCACAAGTATAAAGAGAGAAAGGGACCAGAAGAAAAAGAAACAATGGAGCATCGGCAAAAAGAAAAGTCAACGACTTTACCGACAAAGGCCCATCACTGACCGTAACACAGTGCCACGTCAGCGTTTCCAATCAGCCGTGTGGATGGTCCCGAACTCCCCGATCAGGTGGACGGCATCCACAAGCCTGTTCATCAAGAAGGTCAAGGATTTCATAGACCGTGACTGTATCACCGCCTGACCGCCCTGAGGTTTAGTCCAACTATCAGCAGCTACTCTGAAAGATGCGCGGTGCCACGGCCGCTCCATCTGCACAAAAGAACATAACCCAGTCAGAGAAGATGGTATATTACTATTTTCTCGGATATAGGCAGCGAACACTTCCCTAGTACGCACAAGTGGGCGGACGCGTTGCTCACACAGCTAGCATATTTGATGCTGGCAAACGCGTAGAATCAATGGTAGAGAAATACTGAGAATCTGGATGCATCAACTGGATCAAAGGGCCCGGTATAAGATCCATAGGACAAAAAAGAAGACACACGAATTCTAAACCCTACCATTAGTCGATAAATGGACGTCTCTGCAGTGCCACAAATGATGAGGATAAGTAGACACACTGACGCTACCGACACAGACATAGACACTTCGTCAACTAACGAGATGACACCACCCAGGTGGATGAAGCGACCAATCGTTCCCAGCGGTCGTTTACAACAAAGATTGGATCCCAGTGAAGTTATTCCTGTAACATTTTACACGTTAAAGGTGCAAAGTGTGTATCACACAAACCAGCCATTTCATTCAACTGGTTCAGCACAGCCCGCGTTTTGTTTACAGATAAACTGAGTAGAATGATGTCTCCCAGACACTCAATGCAGATCAGCTTGCCACTTGGCAGAGGCTCCACTCCGTGGTCCTCGGAGCCATCGTGTATTGCTTCCAGAATATCATCCATCATATGATTGAAGAAGAAGCAACGATCGGACACCCATGTCGAACGCCATCTGAAGTAAAGAACGTCTGAGATAGTTGCCAAAAAATCAGCAGTTTGCATTCAGAAGGGGCATAAAACAGCTTCAATAAATTGGTACATTATACGGAGACTTTTCTAGGACGAAGGCGACCCCAGAGAGTGTGTCGGGTAGGTGAGTCAAAAACAGTTTTTAAATCTGAGAAATACCACGGCCGCCGGTTGGGAAGAAAAGTGTCGATGCCGCAGTATCTGTCGCGCGGTGAAACTATGATTGATACACCCTTGTCCAGGCCAGAAAACTGCCAGTTCTTCGTTTCTCTAGTTCTCTTTGTGTTTCAGAAGCCATCGTATTTGATGTCCGTGAACATCATGATGTCCTGCCACATTTCTTGAAAATAGGTATAACCGTTGAGACTTCTCTTCAGTTTCCCATACGAAATAAAAACAGGTAGTCAGATCTGACTACGATCTCCCTTTTGTATGAAACGTGCTTACCAGCATCTAGGTGTGGTGCCTCCTCAATACTTGGAGTTCTCACTCAGATGTTATCTACTGCAAGAAGTTCGCTTGAGACCGGGAATACATCAAATACTTGGGCACATCGTTTCATCAGTTTGTAATATAGCTGATGAGATATCAGTAAGGATGACGAAAGCTCGTCTGGTCCTTGTTAATTTGCGCCATGTATGGAGGTGAAAAGACGTCCAGTTGCCGCTGAATAGCGAGCGTATGATGGTCGAATGCGATCCGTTTTGATGAGTAGTTCGAAGACGTGGTCTGTTCGTGACGATGAGTTTAACAAGCTTGTTGTGCCCGGCCATTGTTGTCTTCGTCAATTAGCCGACATCAAGTGAGATGATCACCTAAGCAATGCAGCCGTTCGCTAGCGTATGTTTTGGGGTGGTCGGAATACGCAGTCACTTTGCTAACTATTCAGAATACACAGTTTGTGATGGTTAAGTTGAGGGCCACGTATGGCGGTTGAGTGTGTAGTTCACCGAGCATTAATCAACCAGACAGTCAACGGTTTGGTAAAAACACGGGGTGATCGGGCAACGACGTAATTGTGAAATAAGAAGTCTCTGACCGTTTCGTAGAATAAATTGGTTGGTTATCGTCCTTTCGGTTAGAGAACCAATGATCATTGAAATCGCCCGTTGATAACGTTGTGATATGGCAGTGAACCACGGTAAATGGCATGTCTGCTCTTAATCAATTCATTTCCCATTTCTTTTGATATAGTTTCTCCATGGCACTTCTCCCTACTTATGGCGAATGACGTCTCGAGTCACGAAGTCCTATGGTCCAGCTCATTGCCAGCTACAAGTGAATGAATGAATGAATGAATTTTCTACCTCAGCTCAGATCAGGGTCGACGGCGAACTACCAGCGGATTAGGCAAAAATAACATCACGAGTGGCGCAATTTAAACCTGTCCATCTTTGCCCCTTTTGTCCAAAGACGAGATAACAGGAAACTGTTCATGGCAATCAAAGAATATCAACATAGATCCCCATTTAGACATGTAAAACCTATTTTCACGACGCTGGCGACGAAGACTGCCTTTGACGGCTTTCAGACCAAACGAGAAATGTTAAACAATACCTCACGTTTTGCCAAACATTTAGGAACGGGTTTAGCAGCCTCAGGGTGTTGTTGTAATTGAGTTGATTTAACGTTGCATAACGAATTTAAGACAGTTCGCGTGATTAAGAAGCTTCATGGGCGGCGACGTAGGTGTAAGAAATTATCTATACTTATATCAATAGCTGAGATCAACTCGGGTCACCTATGTGCACAAGGCGTCTCTCTAAAGCTTGAGAGTCGTGTGCATAAGACAGCCGGAAGAGTGATACTTACGGCCAATCGCACGTGCCGGGCGGACTGAGAATGAAGTAGCAATCAGAGTAGGAAGTGGATATTTAGTAGTAAAAGTCAAACAAATTTATTAACTCGGACTTGAAGGATAAATAGATTTGTATAATTCTGTTTGCGGAAATCGGTGCCAGTAAAAAACAGACAACAGACGGTCGGGCAAAAACGTAGTAAAAAGAATGTATAGCAGCTCTCGTCGCTGCATGTCTACTTCAACTCAACGCTTATTCCTAGTTGAGAATTCAAGACCCCTCAACATCGGCGAACAGGGACTCTAACATATAAACCACAGAATCGTCAGTGTTATATGATGAAACTTTCGCTACCGGTTTGTCCAACGTGACACGACAACACATTTGCATGACTACTAGTGTTGTATACACATCATGTAACGTAAAAAGTTAATGGACACGTTTGCCAGTAAGTCGGAATCACGAAGCAGATAAGCCTGTGGTGTAATTTGTGTCCATACAAACCGATGATACTACATTTATATTACGTGTTCTAACATTTACTATTTTAGCCTTCCAGCTTTCCCTGCTCTGTTGTAAAGTGAATAAA
The DNA here is from genome assembly GCA_014338405.1 of Paragonimus skrjabini miyazakii. Classification (NCBI taxonomy): domain Eukaryota; kingdom Metazoa; phylum Platyhelminthes; class Trematoda; order Plagiorchiida; family Troglotrematidae; genus Paragonimus; species Paragonimus skrjabini miyazakii. Next base: position 155,769 of record JTDE01001049.1, read on the forward strand.
GCCCCCATTGCGGAAATTTCATTTTCCCGCTCTCGCGTCCATCGTGTGGAATAATTGTGCTCCAGTACAGATACAACTATTTATTCACTTTACGACAATGGAGTGATTTTTACGATCGAATCGGTTCGACGTGGACACATGTGCAGCCGGCTCTGCGAAACAGTGGGAGCTTTGGTTCGGCACATTTTCCTTTGTTCTTGATTTTCCCAGACCCGAAAATTCGTCCAGACTGTTTACTTTGTTTAATCACGTTCCTACCTCAGTAAATAAATCTATATCCGACTGTAAACCCTGCTAAGACGCTGTCGAAACGCTCCGGGATATTTATATTCAGCCTCGTAACGAAATTTATGCCCTGTACGTGTTGGTAACATGTAAACAGGACTCAGGTGAAAGCCTCGATTCGTTTGTCCGTCCGCTTGTATCGCTGGCCAATGAGTATACGCTCAAGAGGGTCACAGCAGAGGAACATCGTGATGAAACATTACGTGACTCACTCATTTTAGGAAGTCAGCCGCCATACGTATGCCAGAGATTGTTAAAACAGCGTACAGTTCACGTACATTTCAGACCACCTTCGTTCAATCACGACCATTGGAAATGGCGTTACAACAATCTCAAACATACAGCCATCTTTCGGCAGCATGCGGTTCCGCCGTAAAACATTATACAGAGTGACTCCTTAAAGAACACACCACTGACCAGACGATTACAATTGTTGCCTGCATATCCAAATGTATTTTTCGTGAATATTCTAAACATCCGCGTTCTAAATGTCCTACGTGAGAAGCTACCTACAGTGACTGTGGAAATAAAGGACATGTTCAGAAGGTTTGCAGGTCTCCCGCAAACATAAAGCGGCGTTCTTCCATCTTAACGGTAATATTGTCAATGGTTGTGGCTCCGGCTCCGCAATGTCTTATAAATGTTGTCACTCGACTTGTTGCTAACGAAAAAACTTTGTATGTTCTGATCGATACCAGGAATAGTGAAATCTATGTCGCTTCATTCGTTTTTAAAAAGCAAAAGTGAGATGTCTAGGAATATAAGCGCTAAAACTGTTCTTACTAGTCACATGGCACGGCATTGTTTTATTTCGGTTTGCTTCAAATTATTTGTACTTCCAAACCTTTGTGTGAATGTCCCTATTGGCTACGCGATTGACTGCTGACCAATTACCAGGCTGAAACGTCGTCCGGGGAGGTAGTCTCCACTTCCGAATGACTTCCACTATTGCCTAAGCTTGTTTCAACTGAACAGTGGTGGTTCTCACTGTTAGAGAGCGTTCGAAAAAAAGAAAGCAACCGGTTTGCAGTTTTAATTAAGTATAGCAGTAATGGAAACACCGGAAGCATCCATTTCAATGACCAAAGGAACCACTGGGTCAACTGTAATTCTTTTTTCAGACCTTCAAAAACGGTTCTAGCTCCAGCTGTTAACAGGAGTGTTCTGTTATGTACTAAAGAAGGTACCCTGCCAGAAAACCATGTGATCTATTGGAAGTAATAGACAAATGTCCCGACTATTCGCTGCTATGATTTAATATCTTTGGGTAGAGCTAGACTGCGTGAAGGTTTGAGACGAGCAGGATGTGGCTTAATAAATTCAGGAAAAAGCTCGCACCGCAGTAACTTAATGCACCCGGAAGAAATCACACTTGTGGGATCAGTAGAAGTAATTCCGGAAGTTTGGACTATTTTCATGAAGTTAAGCAGATTCTTATCGCCTTCATCGGTAGTTTGCCGACATATGGTAACATTATTGACATATGCAAGTGTCTGAAAGTTCAGTTTTGATTATCAGCCCATCGATTGTGAGCTGGAAACATGTCACTCTATTAGTGGTTTGAAACGGAATACGTTTAAAATTGATGCAGAGCATCAAAAGTTTCGAATGCAGCGTACAGTTCACCTTTACTTTTTAACGTGCAACGTGCGTTCGCCCATTAGTTTGAACGGCTTGCACTGGCCGCGGAAATTCCGCTATTTGTCGTCCACTCCTCTTAACTAAAGACGGTTTTCTTTTCTATTTATTGGACCTTGTCGACAGTATCGTCAGGCAAAAGCCTGAGTGTCAATGAGAATTTAGACAATTTTCCTCATATATTCCGTTTTATTCCTCAACAACTCCTGGACGTTTATGCGGACTTAACACCATCAACTTCTCACTTTGTCTCATTTTCCACAGACTTCGGAAGTGTATCAATGTTAATAGGCTCTGACGATTTTGATTTCAGTCCTTATGTTAATAGGTGACATCCACTAATTCTAACTCCAGCCGATTTTGATTTGCCTCAAACGTTGGCGAATGCTGCTGAAGTTGGTCAAGCAAATTTACGAACTGGGCATATAACCCACTCTTCGATTTTCTTTGGTGGTGTGGCAAACTTCAAACGTAAGGACAGAACTTCAATTTGAGTCCGTGGTGGGGAGGAAAGCCAACAGTTAGCTTTTCATATCAAGAAGCATGTTTCCAAGTGACTGGAAACACAACCAGAAATGCCAGACGACGGCACAGAGACCGACGGACGGCACCTAGCGTCATCAATAACCTAACACGATTCAAACAAGACAGAGAGTCAAAGTTTGCGACGCATTTACCAGTTTGCTGGGACTTTGGCTACTAAGAGTCAAACTCCCCCTGTGTTCAAAAACAGTTCGTGATGACGTTGCGGCTGCCCTGGTAGTTAGCATTCTCATATTTTTCGTGCCCGTTTGTTTACTCCCGTAAGTCATGACTTCTGCCCAAATGAACCTTGTTTTGAGGTTCAAAAGTAATCACATGTCCATGTGTGACCACAGTGTACAAAATGTTACTCCGGAGAACATCGCATGATTTATGTTCTCTCATAGTCTTATTCAAGTTAATTAGGAGAACGAATTGTTTTAAAACTCCTTCAAATTGTTTGGAAATTGAAGAACCACCTCATGACTGGTGCCTGTCAACAGTTATTCCCGTTTTGCGAATCGGGGCCCGAAGTCTATGGGGCAACGACGGAGGTATTAGTGTAGTGTCTGTTGCGTCCAAGTTACACATCAGCCTTATACTACGCCGGTTTACTAAGCCCAGAAGAAATCAGATGTGTGAAGAACAGGCTGAATTTCGGTCAGTCAAACGTTTGTTGATTATACCTTACTTTGCGACGGATTTCGGAGCATCGATACCCTTATGAACAACCGACGTTCGTAGTCATTTCAGGCCTTCTTCGAAATGGAGTTCCAGAGGACTACATGGATCTGTTGAGAACACTGTATGTTCACTCTGTAAGCAGGTTGAGGGTATATGGGTGACGGTCTCGAGCGTTCACGACTTCCAGTGGTGGTGACTTCGAGGGGTGTCCAATCTCCCTTCTTCTGGTCAATTTCGCCATGGACGACATTCTGGAGAGTGCGCTTGGTGTTGGGCCTCTTCCTGACGCTAGATTGACCAAAATCCGGAATGCGGATGACATTGTCTTACTCAAGCCCTCCGTCGAAGACACGCAGACCATGCTGAACAAGATAAGTGACCAATCTGACTTGCATGGAATACGCTTCACACCTCCAAACAGCAAAGTGTTGCTGAAACAGACTGGAACATTTTCACTGCAGGCAATCCGCTCAAGGCTACGGACACTTTCGGACTATCTCCTCAGCTTGTGCTACTACCGATGACGTATCAGCGAGGACAACGAAGGCACGGGTTGCGTTTACCAGCCTGCGTCATATGTGGCGTCAAAAAGACGTCCGGTTGTTGCAGTAAAGAAGGGTATATAAAACTTATGTGCATTCTCTTTTGATCAGCAGTTCACAGGTCACCGATGTGTGCCTAGAGGGCTTTAACAATTGTATTACGCTTGTTTTGGCTTTCCTAACCAGGGTCAGGGCAACTTTAGGAAACCACGCGTAGTCATTATTTCCTTTTCCACTTAAGCGTTACATATGTTCCAGTTAAAGCGACGTGCAAGATTAATTTATGCCGACTACATCGAAATACCATTGCAACCAACGTCCAATTAGTTCACCGGACTCAACCACCACAAACTGCATACTTTATCTTACCAGCTTGTTGCATATACAGGTTGTCCAGCCTCCTTCTTCCTATTCCACTCTGCAGCAGACGAGATCCCAAATTGTGCCCAGACAGATTGCAAATCTGATGGTGTGGAATTGCTCCCAAGCACTCTACTTCGAAACAGAGAATGCAGACGATATCGCACTGATCAGCGAGGGCTCACAGGGGGGCCAGAACATCTCAGACAGACTAGAGACTTTAGTTCGTAAGTTTGGCGTGGTCCCCGCACCTACTAAATACAAGGCGCCGTTGCAGGGCGGGCAAGGCTCCCCGCCTACCCTCATACCTGGTGGTGAACAGTTGGAAGTGGCCGAAAAGTCCATACACCTTCAGAGCTGCATCAGCACTGATGAGATCACAAATCGCACAGCAAAGACTCAGATGACGTTTGCCAACTTATGCCATCTGTGGCGTCGGCATGATCTATCTTTCTGTGAAAGGCCGAGTGTACCCTGCCATTGTAATGGCAGTTCTATTGTACGGTTCCAAAACCCGGTTCACCGCGCGGAGGATGTTCACACAGTATCCGTTTCCGATTATCGGTATCGCCGAAGTATAAGCGGCGTGTGGGGTGACCACCGTGTCACAGACGGCGAGATTGGCCGACGCTCTTTCGGGACGGATAAACTGTCGACTCTTGAGCATGCTGATCTCGACTCACAGGCTCCGTTGGCTGGGCCACAATTTACGAATGTCAATTCACTGCCTATCACACCGTGTCTTGTTTACGAGTGGTGGGCTAGGCTGGAACTAGCAGTTCGGTGGTCAGCGTATGAAGATTATGGGGTGCGAAGTCACTCACTCTGAATCTTACTTCAGTAGGGCACTCCCGGCTTCCTGGATGGGGTCCAAAGGACAATGAACACCTTTGGTGAAGGACGTTGCTTGATATGGGGAATAATAGAAGCTAATAACGCCCGTGCTGTGAATCTGTACTAATCGTTGTAATCTTTTCATCCGTATCCCTCTATGTTTATATATTTATATAAATATGAACGCGCGATGTTTAGATCCGTTTAAACCTCGAGAACATCAATCAGTTGAGGTGGGTCAACTAAAGGAAACAGATACGACAAGATACTTCTGTTTACAACTTCATTGTAAATAGACCAAGTCACCTTAAACTACACCTTTCAGCCACAATCGTACATCTTCTTAATACTCCAGACGGGCAGGTCTGGTAGTGGTAACGCGTGGTTTGGCTGTTTATGCTGATAAAGTCACCGTCACACCGTAAGCTGACGATACGGTGCTAGCCAGATAGGTGAAACAGTTCAGACTCTCAATCGAAACGAATAAAGTAACACCAAAAAAGTCCACCTTGGGGCAACTTCGCCGGAAATTGCAGTAGCCTGTTTGTCCTCCGTAACAGCGTTAAGTAGCGTGGTATGATTCCTATATTCTATCTAGCTGGCCTCCTGCCTCTACCATGTTGTCACCACAAACTTGTAATGTAGCATCCTGGTCGGTAGATTTGGAACCACTTACTGAGATTGAGGTTTGCAACTACCTTTCAGATCTCAAACATAATAGGGTTGCTGGCCCAGATGACCTCGTGCCGGCACTTCAAAGAAGGTCGGAAGGCGTTGAAAGAGGCTTTGACTCAGTTGCTTAACTTTTTGTAGACGACTGAGACTATCCCACCGTGCTGGGGTCACTCGACACTAATTCCCATATCCAAGATAGGTATCAGGGGTTCTTGCGAAAACTATAGGGGAGTTAGTTTCACTCATTATACTTCGCTGACTCACAGCAGCTCAGGAGGCGAACATCAGTGAAGAACAAGTAGAGTTTCACCCTGAATGAGGATGTACAAATCACACTTTACTCAGTCATGTGTACCATCGATCAACAATTGCCGTATTTTTCAACTATAAAGGAGCGTCCGATTCGGTGGATCGATCTACTCTTTTAGAGTTGCTTAAACACAGGGGTGTACCGACCAAGTATTTGAAAATACTGTCGGCGCTTTACTCCCATACTTCAGCCCAGGTTAAAGATTTACGGTGAACTGTCTGACAGTTTCAGCACCTGGAGCGGCGTACGCCAAGGCTGTAATCTTCCGCCATTTTTATTTAATTTCATGATGGATGATATAATGGAGGGTTGTCCCCGGCAATCACAAGATACCGGCGTGGACCTCCTACCTGGTGGAAGGTTGAATGATCCTGATTATGCTGACAACAATGTGTTGCTGTTTGACAACTTCCAAGCAGTACAAACAACGCTGAAAGCCATTTCACGTCCCGCTAAGTACTTCGAAATGCGCTTTGCAGCCTCAAAATGCAAAGTGCTTCTGCAAGATTATTGTGGTTACGTAGATCTGATGTTAGA
>JTDE01001050.1:0-14862 GCA_014338405.1 Paragonimus skrjabini miyazakii
CCAAATCTACGTAATCACAGCAATCTTGCAGAAGCGCCTTTCATTTTGTGGCCGCAAAACGCATTCCGAATTGCATATCAGAGTGTGAAACAATCCTTAGTATTGTTTGTGTTGCCTGAAAAGTTATCAAACAGCAGCATGATGGAGATGGGTAAGTCTTCCACCGGGTAGGAGGTCAACGCCGGCATATTGTGAAAATCTGAGACAGTCCTTCATTATTTTGTCCGTGACAAGACTGAACAGAAATGGTGAAACAGAACAGCGTTGATTCACGCCGCCCCTGCTGTTGAAACCGTCAGACAGTTCACCGTAAATCCTAACATGGGCTGAAGTATGGGAGTAAAACGCCGACATCAAGTTCGCATACTTCGTCGGTATACTCCTGCGTTTAAACCTCCTCAAAGTTATAGGTGGACCCACAAAATCGAACGCACCTTTATAGTTGAGAAATACGGCAATTGTTGGTCGGCGGTGTGCATGACGCTGCCCTAGCATTTGGCGAAGAGTAAAAGTGTGATCTATACATCGCTGCCCGGGACGAAACCCTGTCTGTGCTTCCCCTAATGTTAGCCTCTCGGGTTAAAGTGAGTCGACGGAGTACAATGGATGCCGGTACCATAAAAACGACTGAGGCGAACCTAATTTCTCTGTGGTTTTCACAACAGCCCCGGACTCCTTTATTGAACAAAAGAACTCCTATCGAGTGACCCCAGCTAGGAGGGACGGTGTCCGTTTTCTACACAATTTGGAACAACTGCGTGAAAGCCTCTACTAACGCCTCTCTACCTTCGTTAAAAGGTGCTGAAAGGCGATCATCCGGGCCAGCAGGCCTATCACGTTTAAGAACCGAAATACAGTTGCAGGCCTCAATCTCGGTGGGTGGTACTAAATCTGCTGACTTTGTGGCGGCAACACGGTAGGAGCCAGAGACCAGCTAAATTGACGTTCAAAGTGTTCCACCGAGCGCTTCAACCTTCTGGACAGTTTACAAATAAGTGTGACATCTGTCTCGCTGATATCTTTACTAACAGATGGTCCCCTGGGACTAGTGGTACGGATATGCCTGAAGAGTGTGCCTAGGTCCTTCGAAGCGAAAGCGGTTTACATTTCCTTGAATTTTTCCATTAGCCAAGGCTCACTATCATCGTTTAGGTTACGGTTCAGTTTTCTACTGACATCTCTCCTAAACCTGTTATGTGAACTACTAGAAGGAATGTTCCGTCTGGCTCCTAACAACTTCAGGGATTTCTCTGAGATCCAATGCTTGTTCAAACCACGAACCACGTGCCGCATATCCTAACAACTGTTTCATGAATGACCTGGAAGATGTGGGTCTAGCAACCATTAGGATCTTCAGGGTTAGAACTGCGGAAGCCACTTTCTAATTTGGTTTTGTACTTATGCTTTACCGACGGCCCAACCAGTTTCAAAACAGCCAGCCGTTGCTGTCGGCGGGGTCGTTGCCCAGCAAAAGTAAGAAACGACAACGTACCAACGCATGATCCGAATCCAAGTATATGATCCAGTAAGAACGATGGTCCTGAATAGAACCCCGTCACCTTTAACTAACAGCTGTGTGGTCTATGTGAAACCAGGCCTGATTTGGAGAAGGTGGGCGCCAAGTACAGCAATGACGTGTACGATGCCTAAAACCCGTGCTGGCTAAAAATAATTTATGGTCAACGCACAGTTGTAACAGTTGCCTGCGATTTTCCGAGCGATGTGATTCTATCCGAAAGCAGTCACGGAAACGAGATTCGGCTTCACCAAGGCGGGTGACTCGAGCATTGATATTCTCAGCCGGAACGACTATATCAGAGCCACGTGTCAACTGAAGAAGAGCGGCCAGATCCGAATAAAATGCGTCCTTGTCGCGGGTTTCACTACAGTCGGTTGGAGCATGGGCAGATACAAAGAATAGATTTAAAAGCAAATCAAAATGACCGGCATTCGTGAAAATCAAAATATCATCAACATACCGTCTGTACGGTATAGCATTGGCAATATTACATTGGACTTGTTGTTTTACCATTTCCAAACTGACGTCAGCTAATATTGCGTTCAACGGACTGCCCAAAACTACTCCGTCTATTTGCCTACAGAAAGTGTCCTTCAACACTGAACATCTTTTCTCTATCACACTTCTGGCTAGAGTAAACTCATAAAATGTCGAATCTCTCACAGAAAGGAACATTTGTGAAAATCGACTCGACGATTGTCGAATACATACCTTCAGAACTCACCGAAGCGCATTCTAATTTATCCGATTGTCCTTTATTAGGGCAGAAAGAAGATATGCGATATATTAACATTTCATTTACTCTCATCAGTCGCAAACGTAAAATATGCAGCGAGTCGCCGAACACATTCCGAAATGGTTGAAGCAACAGATGACGCACCATCCCCAACTTGTTGCACTGACGGCTCGAAACCCAACGTCATCGATTGCTAAACACCTCATGAAAACAGGACATCAAGTTGACCCATTAAACTCATTTAAGATACTGTTGCGGAGTCGAAACTCGAAGCTATTAGCTTTCTGTGAAGCGATGCTCATCCGAACCTACCAGCCGACGTTGTGTGCAGAAAAGTGGTTGAGGCAATCTATCGGGTTGCCATGGTCGTGATTACATAATACGTGGTTTGCATGCGTGTCTAATTCCCTGTCTGTCCTGATTTGTATGATGTATATAACTTGCATGTTTTACGTTTGCGACTGATGAGAGTAAATGAAATGTTAACATATCGCAATATATGTCTTTTTTCTGCTCTAATGAAGTGGTTAAAGGGAACTCAGTGTTTCAAAATATCCGATTGTAAAATGCAATCTTTCAGACAGTAGATAGGTATGCGGCTACATGATTACGCTTGGTTCAAACCACTAGGGGACCAGCTCTACACAATCATCAGTTTGTCTAACTGGTATGTCCCTCAGTCTGTCTACCAATTCACGTGCAGTTGCAACGACGTTCAAATAAGTAGGACAGACCGATACCTATTACATTGAGTGGAAGAACACGTCCCTAAATGGTTAAAACAATTGTTGACACAACAACTTCAAACCGGTGAATCCATCACCATATATCCCGCTTTATCTGTTGCTAGATAACTCATGATAACAAGTCTTCAAGTTGACTCAGTTTGCTCATTCAAAATATCGCTACGCAGTGGGAATGGTTCTTCGTAGCCATGTTGATCAGAACTCCCAAGCCAGCGTTGTGTGTAGAAAAGTGATGTTGATGGCATAATATATATGAATGTATGCGCCTTCATCTTCATTGCCTGTCGTATAAAATCTACATGTTTTATGTTTGCTACTGATGTTGGAAGACTTACCCATCTCCATCATGCTGCTGTTTGATAACTTTTCAGGCAACACAAACAATACTAAGGATTGTTTCACACTCTGATATGCAATTCGGAATGCGTTTTGCGGCCACAAAATGAAAGGCGCTTCTGCAAGATTGCTGTGATTACGTAGATTTGGTGTGGGATAATGAAGATATGGGGGTTGTTGACCGATTTGTGTATTTGGGAAGCTGCATCAAGAGCAGCGGTGGTATAGGGTATGCAGTAAAAGCGCGTATATCTAAGACAGGGGCGGTATTCGCCGATCTGGGGCATTTCTGGGAACAAAGGGGTATCTCTCTGAAGCTTAAAGGCCACGTGTATAAGTTGACGGTGATGGCTGTATTACTTTACGTTAGCGGAAAATGGCCACTCACGGTAGAAGACATGAATGGTCTCCAGGTATTTGACCACTGATGTCTGCGTTAAATCGCTCATGTCGGGTGGCACCAACAAGTAAGCAACCAGAAGGTTAGGAGGCGGGTATTTAGTAGTGATTGTCAAACGAACTCTCTTGTTAAATCCTTACATTTGTAAAGACCTAGATGGTTAGATCATGTACTAAGGATGCCAGCTATTCGCCTACCACATTGAGCACTCTCTCTGCCGACGCTGTAACAAACCGGCGTAACGTGCGAGGTGGACTGATGATGACTTGGCATAGAGAAATGAAATCGTTCACCAAGGGATTAGCTACTGTAGGTCGGGTTCGTCTCCCAAGCTGGCGACCTCCTGATCAATAGAGTCGGTTGCTGGAGACGTTAGATAAGATGGCGGCTAATTGAGCTCAGTAGTGTAGGTGTTGTCATTATTTGGCAGAATTCTCTGCGAATTGAGTGCGTTTAATGGCGTGGGGTAGTAAAACCTTGTCTTCCTAATGACGCCTTATTTCCAATTAGAGCTCCGTTGTTTGTCTGCAAGATCTAAACATCCTGATGTTGAATGTTTGAATATAAACGTGGGTATATTTTTAAGTAGTTAGGACCCTTTCTTCCCCCTATATTTCTTCAGTCTTTCTGTGCAGGGTTTACTTTGTTTTCTCTGTGGTCGTGTGGCAGATAAGCGTCAATGACAACCACTGATAAGTTACTGTCTATGATAAAAATGATGGAAAATCCGCTGCTAGAAATCCCGCATCATCTATTCCTAAACACCCCCATGATAACAGGTCATTGAGTTGATCGACTTAGCTCGTTCAAAATATTGTTACGCAATCGGATCCCGATACAACTGGCGTTTGGCGGTGTTATGTTGATCTGAATTCACCAGCCAGCGCTGTGTGCACAAAACAGGGTAGCTAATTTTAGTCTCGGAAAAATGGTAAATTCGCCCCACCCCGTTTTGTTCACCTTGGAAGCTCCATCTAGTTAGTGTAATGAAGAAAATTATCCGCGAATGGTGTTAGTTACCACTTCGCTGACATCGTTTGTACACATATTCGATTGTTTGTTGGACCGTTATAATTCATCATCAAACCTTTACAGTTAAGTCATTTTCCATCTCCACTACATAATAAATTAAACCAACTATTCGTTTTAATATAATAGAAATTTGGTATTTTTATTCCGTCAATATTTTTAGTATTTTGTCTCATTGCGCCATGTATGACACACATGATATAACAAAGTCGAGAACATGATTTGGTTGCTGCTACCAAAATATGTCTTTGAAATCCGATGATGTGGTTCCATCAAATCCAGGCAGTGACAGCTGAAAGACGTATCAGTTCACATCCTTCTAAATTTCTGTATTTGGCTCAACCATTACCTGGTGATTCGACAGCAGCGATTGAAGAACTGTTGGAACACTTCCCCTAGGGAGACCTATGTGACGTTCCGCGAGCCTCAACTATTTAAAGTACAGAATAGTCAGGCAAGAGATTGTTCCTGAACTTGTTTACCCTCGTTGCCTTTGTCGTATTCCTGTTCGGATGCAATCAACATTAAGCCTTTCAGGCTATGACAATGGAGTGGAGATAACAGTGGAGATAACACGTGACTCGGGAGAAGTACAAACTGTATTGTCGCACTTACAAAGGGTAGCGTCATTACTATTTGCTTGGACAAATGAGCCGTTGGTCATTGAAGACACGACCAATCAGAACGCAGCTTGAGTATCGGCACCTAGGCGGCCTTGACGCGTATACAACAGACTTAGAAGATCGGTCGCTCTCCCAACTGTTACGACAAATGCTTAGCCATCTGAATTGGTATATTAAAGCAGTTGTGACGAAACTATCAGTTCACTGACGGCTTCTGCCAGGGCAAGTGCCCTTGAGAAGCTGGCCTACGGATGACAAAACCGTGGTGGCCTACCCACTAAGCCGGTATACATCACCTCCGTGCTTCTTGAGTAGACACCGGATCACTCAGAGAATTCTGAAGCCGAAAACACCCATTAGTTGAGTGCAGTACGGTCCTCTTCGCCCACGAAGTCTACGTTACAGTCAACCTGTTCGGAAAACGTTTTTTAACTGCGGAAAACTCCAACGAATTTCAGTCACTTTTAAAGAAGTTTTCTCAACCCGTCTAACTGTCGTATTTCTGCAGGCCAGTATCGCACACCAGACGTCATCACAAAAAATAACCCTTGCTCAAACGACAGTGTTGACTCGATACCAGGAAGCCTCTGATAGCATGGACTGTGGTTGACCATGTTTCAGCTGAGCATCATCCGACCTTCAAGCAACGATGATATACGTGAAACGAAGTAGCATTCTTTATGGTTAGAGAACGTGGTAAATATCGCACTTCGAACAAAGCAACGACTTGCGACTTCTATTCTGTCATACATTCAATATTTTACTTCTAGTAAGACCATGTTTGGGACTTATTTCGCACCCCGTTTGCGCCGCAGGCTATCCCAAGACCAGCAATAACCACACCACTCTGCTTGTACATATTCGTCCGTCTGCCGTTTGGACTACGTAATGCGGCAATGATAATGTTCCGGCAATTTATCGACAGAGTCTTACCTTTATTGGACTTCGCTGATACTTTCATGGATGGCGTCTAAATTGCCGGTAGATCAGTGGCGTATCTCCTAGTACATGTTCGCGGAATTTTGTGACGATTCCAAACCTGCGACATTAGTATGAACGCATTCGGGTTTGTACTTGGCGTTTCAGTACTAGGTTTTCTGGAACATTTCAGGTGTGTCGCATTTATGTGCGAACATCACCACCATCACACCATATCGGTCGCCGTTTACAGAGGAGCATTCGCGCCGTTTTCTCTGGATAGTTAATTTCCTTCCCTATTTCATTTCGAAACGTACCGCTACAGTTGGCTATTTGATGGTTCCAACAGCATCATTGTATTGAACCCCTGCTCGGTAGATGCACTCGCGAGTGCCAAACCAGCTTTTAGTAATGTTGTCAACGTTCTTTCACTTTGTCCACACCTCAAAACCCATCTGTTTTTCACGACCAATAAGTCTGATTTAGCTATTGACGGTGTCATTAAGCAGTCTATAGATAATCAGATTTAACCATCTGTCTTTTTCCCACAGAAGCTAGGGCTAGCGCTGACAAAATACAGTATTTTCGGGCGCAGACTATTTCCTATCTGCCTTAGTGTAAAACAATTCTGGTTCCTATTGGTGGGTGAGTACATCAACCTTCTCACTGACCATAAACCACTGGTTCGCGGTTTTCACGCCGAATCTAGCAAGCACTAATCAAGTGATATTCGACAGTTCAGCGTCTTGTCTCCATTTCCGACGGACATGCGGCATATCGAAGATGAGAAAAACCTCGAAGCTAATATAATTTGTAGTCTCGAAATAGACCATAGCCATTTACCAACATTTCTAGTATGACAGAAGTTCAATACTTTGCAACAAAAAGACGAATTGTCGAAATGCATGGAATCATCAGTGAAATTATGTCTTATATCCATTCCCTAGAATAACCCGCACAATTGTGCGGCAAACGCATATTCCTTTCTGTCACTGAATCCCTCAGCGTTTGAACACTTTCATTCGCTGTCCCTCCAAAATAAGCGCATCTTTGTCGAACCTACTGCCACTTGCATTACATAGTCATTTATAAAGGAAAACTTACTTCTCTGGGCCCAACAATGCATATCTAGCTACCGTAGTAAGACTCTAAAATATACCATCACTAGTCCTGGCATGCATTCACTGTTTAATGCACGATTTTGCAATGCGCACTGATGTAATTGACATTTTCCTTCTTTCATAGTGTTGTGTGCAGATTCCGTCTGAAGTCCACAGACCTGCTCTTTGGTCTGTGACTGTCCCCATTAATTATACTGTGGTTGAAACAGTGACTGAGGCATGTATCGAACACTGAGTAGCGAATTTCGGCATCCTTTCAACGATAACAGATCGCAGTACTCAATTCCAATCAAGTTTTGCCTGCAAATTAACACAGATTTTTGGCGTTATGTACACTTGAACAACAGCATAACACGTTTGTTGAAAGCAGCTCAGTGGAGCGCTTCCACGGCCCAGTGAAGGCCGAATCGTCAGTTCAGAAAGGCACTACGACAAATAGTGAATTATTTCCTCTAGTATTAACTGGTATTCGTTATACCACTGGAAAAATTAGTTGTACTACGGTACAGCTGGTTCATGGATGCCCTCAGTTACAGCAACCCTGTGAGTCAACTATGCCATACGACATCGTGAACACATGGTTACCGTCCGGATACACGAACAAGAGTGTCGAGAACAGAAAAAACTGAAGATGAAAACCTGTCACCTTGTTTTTGCATACAATGATGCATTGCAAAAGACGCTGCAACTAAGTTGCATAGGTCCCTATAAGTTATTTTGTTGAAACGACACATTTTTTGACCGGCAAACAGAATGAACAGTAAACAGTTAACAAACTTGTTCTAACGAATTGCCGTGGGTTTTGGTCACTTACTTAATGGATGCTTTTCATCTGCTTTCAGTTTTACTAATTACACTCTCACTGTCGACACGTTGGTTAGAGAATCCGTGATGCGCACTCTCAAACCGACATTATACGACTATTTTTGTCTTTCTTTGAACTTATCAAGCGGAAGCATTTTGAATAGGAGATCGGACCGGTAACCCCTGATGCTATGAGCCGAAGCTCTTATCCACCCAACCACCAGTTCTTTGGGCATCGCTTGTGACGGAGAATTTTTGGGCACATAACTTCCATATCAAAACTTTGCAGAACTCTTCCTAGAATTGATAACAAGGAGGATAATAACTTTCATCATTAAGGCGTAAGGTTGTTGATTCGATTCCCCCGATGAACCAAGCTGGTCTTGAAGTGTCGATGTGAGGGCGAGCTTTAAAATTCATTACATACACCATTTCGAGCTCTTGCGGCGGTAGCCAATGCAAACTGGCAATCCGTGGTAGACTGTGTCCCGCAAAATTAACGGAGTGTAGAAAATGTAACAACTGTGTTTCCGAGCAGCTCTTTTCATAAATAAGCACCACACTCAAGTTGCACGCTCGTCAGTTACACATAGTTTTGTCAAGGTTTGCATTTAAACCCATGCGGTGAAAAACTCGAGTCTAAGGCTTCTTTTCGAAAGAGGTTGCTTAAAGATTCTATTGGAATGTCAATGGTGTCATCAATTTTGGGCAACCATGATGAACACTTGAATGTATAATTATTCTTTTTTTCCCCCAACATTATGCTAACTTACAGTTTTCTGTCTCGAATATTTTATATTTGAGATTGTAACACTGTCATCTCATATGACCTTTTCTAACAAATATCGAGAACCATGGGATATATTTTTCCATAGCGTGATAAAATCCCCTTATTTTTCCGTTTCCAAGAGAACCGCAACCCAGGCACGCACTTGACCTTGTTCATGCTGAATTGCTTGAAGGATGGGATGAAAGCTGTATAATTCTTTTAAGGTCATCTGGACATTTGCGTTGAAGCGAACAAACGATTATCACCAATGTTTAAATTCCACAGATGACCTGTTTATTTGAAGCAATAAAACTAACCAGTTCGGTCAGCAGGACAACCATTGTGTTGCCTTATGAGCACGCTGAAGCCAAACTGTGTATCCAGTTTAGAAAATGGGTCATTTTGGTATTCCCCATTGTGACATGCGGTTATTATTTTTGAATACTTTCATCACAGTCAAAGAGCCCATCGTTCGTCCTGTTAATTTTTTGCATTCCTTCATAGATAAAAGTGCAATGAGATTTTCGCCCTTAGCCGAGAACGTTGATAAATATGTGAAAATATCCTCTGGGTTCTTGGGTTGGACTGAGTTTCGGTACACTTTCTGCCAGCACCCATTATCATCTGCCCTAATATGGGGAGTACACTGTTCGCAGCAATATTATTGCACTCCGAAATTTAAGAAAGAAGGTTGAACATGGATTTATCCATTTATCTAGGCTACACGTTTATGATCAGAAGAAGATACCATCAGCCAGTGCAGCTTCGTTTTACAAAGCAGAAAGGTACATTAGCAAACGTTTGGGATTGCAAGTTTCAAGGTTATGGCAGAACGCTTGTTTCACCCATGTCATACTTACACACGGAAGGAATGTTTGTTTAATGATGTGAGATAAACAACACAATTGGAAGTGTTGTAAAAATAGGACTTATCTCAACTCATAAATCACAAGACAACTCAAACGTGGTAGGGTGTAGTGAGGTGTAACTAAATGCCCACTGGAGATTTGGTTTTGTATTACCTGATTTTATCAGCCTGATTAGCAAAGGATCTAAAGTTTCACAGCTACATTGGATTCATAATCAGAAATATTTCACTGGCTGAAAAGATAACTCGCCGATAAGTAGTACACGCGCAATGAATGATTCAGATTAGCGTCTTCTAAATGTATGATGTTATTGTATTCATCAAACTTAGTTAAGTTTAAGTACGAGGCGAATTCTGAAAAGTTCAACTTGGTTTGTGATAATCTTCATACAAGTTGAAGACTAGAGGTCGACGAAATGCTGTTCGCTTCAGTTTCTACCGGTTATACTAATGAGTTGATTGTATACTTCGATCATTCTCATCAGCCACGTAATGGAAATAGTTAAGTCGAAACTACATGTGGGTATAACGCAAACCTTCAGTGATTGGTGGATAAACATCTTAGGTTACAAGTTATTAAGCAGAAGTCGTTGTCAATAAAATCTGCACACACCTAACTGGTCATCAATATTTAATCAGTAGGACTTCAGTAATATTAGCGATAAGTAGTCTGACAGATTTCATAATTCAGAAGAGACTGAAATGCAAAAAGTCCTGATTTAAACTGGTTTCGAACCAGCGAGAGAAACAACATAGCCAGCCGCAACAAATGCTCTGCCGGCTGGGCTCCAGAGGCGCTCCGGAAGCTCAGAAATGTCCCATTTGAGCCTAGTTACCCACCCGACTGACGGTGTCATATGGAATCCACTAAATGATCCAGCAGACCGTCTACCAAAGCAGAATGTCTTGATTAGTCCACGCTGGAATCCACCAGCGTCACCGATGGGCATTGATATCGCTTTGCTCACAAATAGTTTGACAGATATAAGCTTCCGGCTTGGTTTCGTAGTTCAGCTGATAGAGTCATGCGTTTTCTGTTGCATGCTCGAATCCGGCTGAAATCTAGGTTTTCGCAGTTGGATCTCCTGTTAACCGTAATTGTAGTTTTTACTTGGTTTGAGCTATTGAGTGAACCTGTGCACTAACTGAATGTATTTATTTATTTGCTGAATAAACGCGTTGGCGGTGACTGGTCAGTTTACGGTAAACTGAGATTTACTATCTGTTGTCATTCAACAATCCGAAAAATGAGCCTTTAATGAAGTCATTTTTTTACACCTAATATTGTAAGTTAGGGGACAGCCTTGCTTTCTTGACAACTGAGCCTTTGTTGGTGTAAGCTGATTGTATTAAGCCTCGCTGTCATAGGCATACGGATTTATAAAACACACTGGCTTAAATTAGACCGACATGTCTGAGACGTTTTGCGAGGCTTGCTTACCAGCGCGGCCAGGTTGATTCAAAACGGGAGACCTACAGCGGTCAGCAATACATTATTCTCCAAAAGATGAGATACGAGCAATCTTTGATAGCAACCGGATTGGATACTAACTTTAAAAACCAAAATCTTAATCCGTTTAACTGCATCTTCATTAAATTAGTCAGTCGGATTCGTACAACATCTTAACACGGGATTTTCGCTCGATAAATTTTGTATATCAAATCCCACTTATCTCTATTTACCGTGGTGCGCAACGAGGTGATTGCACATCACGTGAACATCCTCAGTTCATTCGCTACACTTGTGGGTAACCCAAACGAGAAACTTTTGACTGATAGTGGAAATTGCCTGATCAAGCAACGTGGACCAGTTCGGAATGAACAAACGTTTTGATCGAAACGTGACTACTTATTTCTCATTGACCGTATGACCTAAAGCCCTTAATTGCTCACCTGCTTTCCACTCGCGTTACAATCAAATATTCCGCTAAACACAAAATTGGAGTTGTGAATAGCGTCACACTACAGCATGCTCGAATCCGATAAGAGAATTGCCACACAAAGCATAAACTGTGTTCTCACAGCTGCACAAAACTGAGACTCTAGATGGTATGAAATTTATGTCAACTTTTCTATTCCTAATTAAGACTGTACTTAACATGAACTAAGGTTGCGGGTGGAAGTGATTATAGGTCGAGCTTTTTAAAAGACATAATACACTGATGTGCCTTCAACGTTTTTGGAACACTACGGACAACAAGTTAGCAGAATGTCGATGATGGGTTAAAACGACATTCATTCAACTAGGTTTAATGGCATGATTCTCGTATGAAACTCATGTGCTTTCGGACAACCGAATACGATCGAAATTATTAGTCGGGAGTAAGTAAGATCCTTTAGTAAACAGAGTATAAATAGTAATTTTCCCAGCTTTTGATCATAATAAGATAACTTAGCACCAATGGGTTTGAAAGCAACTCGCAATAGTATTGATACTTACAGTGAATTAGCATAGCCGCAGGTTACAATGCAGTAATATATGTAATGAAATTGTGAAGTATAAATGGGTAAACAATCACCTTTGATGGTTTTGGGCTCAAGGTATAATGGTTCCCACAGCAAATACTTACACAAGAAAACGGAAGATCTGATACATTTTTAAGAGCGCTGTTGCCGCTTTAGATTAGACAGGTAATTAGGTTGGTTAACTAAGTATTCGTGTGCTATGGTACACAGTTTTGAAATATTTGTTTGTTACAGTCTGATAGCTTACATTTTAATAACAGAATTCCGTCGTATTACTGATCGTGGTCACACCAGTTACGTATGACTATTCAACTTGACCTAGTGTGACATAAGTGGCATACACAACGCCTCCAGACAGACGTGATCATTTCACGTCAACGCTTGGTTTTGCACCAACTTCGTGGAATCTGCGTTCATTTCCAGAACTGCCTCACTTACTAACAAGGTACAACTAACCACAGACAACAATTAATGTGCATTTATTCATTCATGTCTACTAGAATTCTGGTCCCTTGTAGTTGGAACTACAAGGTGAACAGGACCATGTCCGTTCGAAAAATGCGGATTATCCGGTTGTTTTATTGTGAACGTTAAATGTGAATTGAATGATAGTGTCCGTCGATTGAACTTTCCAGTGTAACACAATTTTGCCGCCACAATGGAGTAAATTTGTTATTAACGGCAAATGTCCTGATGAAAAGACAGTTCTGAGTCTCAGTGACCGTACTAGTGTAAAATACAAGGCGGCTGTTTCTACTCTGATCTTTAGTTACACTCGCTGACCAAATTTAGGGTAACGTAAAGACACCGGGGGACAACGCTCTTCCGAAGTATAGGTTCCAGTAGCAGTCCTGTAAAAGGAAACAACACAAACAAGAATTAACCAGAAACCCAGTAAGTCATGCACATGACTCACACAAGCGAAAACCAAAACGGCGTCAATAACCCAACAGCACACCCTGTGACGCAGTTCCACTTCAACCCGCGTATTTCCTGCCGGCTTCGACTGCACGTTACACTAGGAAGTAATGTTGGTGACCCCGTCATATACTAACGTTATGGACTTGAACAAAATCACGAGATCCTTGATGAACCTTTATGAACTCTCTTCAGTCATGGATGTGTAGTCATCTTGCAGTCTGAAACATTGAGTCCCTGTTCGCCATTTGAATAGAATAGTCAGAAGCACAAATAATGGTATGGATTCATTTCGCAGCGTAATACAATCAGCGTAATGCAGCCATTTCGTGTAACGCCGCATTTAATCGAAAACCCTCACACGCATTTAACGTTCTTTCGTCGAGCCACCATATAGCAAACAGCTAAGTGCCGTAAGCGTATTGTTCAACCAGAAATTCAATCGTAACATTTGCAAGGGTCACCGTTCCTTCAGAAACTGGAATTTATTTCTGTACACGTAAAATACTGAATTCTTACTTCAGGTGGGTTGACCTTTGAGCCATGGGATATCCCAGTAGTAAATTTCAAACGACTGTGGCCCGAAGTCAGTTATCAGGTAATGTTACTCTTCAATTCAGCAACAGTCTGACTATTGAAAATTTCAAAATATGTAATGGTCGAGATAACAATCACGCAATGCACATCATTCAACCTTCGAATGCTTAGAAAAGAGTGCATGTTCAACTTTTCCCTCGTCGATGTCGTCCCTATTGCTTATTGCTGAACAACCCGAGCCTACAGTATTTCAGCAACGAGTCGACTTGAAGCATATTAGGTTGCACAGCGGATTGGCATATATTGAGCGCTTATGTGGTTAGTAAGATGCACACAACACATATCTGAGTTTACTTAAGTAAAATTAAGCTTTAGTACAAGCTGAAATTAATAAGCGATGTAATCGCCGACCTCTTTTCGAAGATATATGAGAGGGGACGACCATTAATCGCCACAGTAATCAATAAAACGGAAGAAGGGTGAAGACAGAAGGAGAAGGGACAATGTACACAGGAAAATCTGCACTCCTATAGAATGTTAATGATCCGTTAACAGCTTCTTCTGCGAAACAGAAACAACGTAAAATAATTAATTATTCATTAGTGAGCCGCCGAGTGCCACAGTTATTGGACTACATACGTGTGCCTTTGAGCGTATCAGGATATAACATTAGGTCACAATGACCCTGAAACACAGTGTGTGGATATCTTTGGGAATTATAAGAAAAAAATAGTATTATCGAACTAGGACTGTTGTCGTCCAGAGATACGTATGAAATTGCATGTCACTTAAACTGTCAACGACGTTTAAATGCAGTCGAGAATGTCTAAAATAAGACTTGGTTTATCGACGAGTCAGTATTTCTGCTATACTTTAAATTACTGTCCCTCCGTTTTCTGTGTCATTATTTGTTAATCTCTCTACCTGTTACCATCAATGTGGTTAGATTAGAGGAAATATGAGATGAATTTATTAACTGTTTCGCGAACGTATTTGGCTATTACTACGAAATGATTTCAGCGTACGGAATGCATGTAAAGTGCTTCGCAGTTTGGCATCGTCTGTGTGACAA
>JTDE01001050.1:14962-31535 GCA_014338405.1 Paragonimus skrjabini miyazakii
TGTTCAACTTAATAGGGGTTCTTCTGTAAAGTGTTTCTTACTCTGGACTCTAGATGCTCTAAGAAAATATGCGTGCCTGGTTCGGCTATTCATTCCCGTCAGGTGCGTAATTGGTGAACACAATAACTGTTTAAGCACATGAGACAACGCATCAGAAGCTCGCATTTAAATCGTAACATCCGCATAGCAAACTATCCTGTTATAGCAAACACCAACAGCCTCACTTGTCCTACAGTCGTTATGATGCACTGGTTTATTTGTGCATGAGTTGAGGCAGATGACAGACTTGGTGAAGCATTTACAGAATGAAACAACCAGACCCAAAATTGGTCTTACCTTACACCAAAGGGGAAGAAGTGAATTGTTTATCACTTGATTGACTGGGAAGTTTGGCTGGATCTTGGAGCTACGACCGATATCAAAGTACTGGATTTCACATGGAGTAACATGTGAATATAACTGGCCGCGTGTAGTCTGGCGTTTGTCTTTGCTTGCCTATAGACAGTGCGTAGGGCGCAGTCTTTAAGAGGCTACGCCAAATAACAGAATGGAGTAGACATTCTTTTCTGTGATAGTAAGTATAATCAAACCAAAACGACCCGTAACTTCCAACGGAGTCGCCCGCTGATATGGTAAGTTAGATTTAAGACAATGTTGTCAAATGATTAACCGTTATGGGTGGGTGGGTGTGAGTGGTGCTTTGAATAACTCTGTGGTCGAATTGCAGGACTAACAATAGAAGATGAGTCTTTTTGGAAAGTAACTGACGAACTATGTCTTCGGACTAGTTTCTCACGTAACGGCTCGGTAGTGCTCTAGACTTGAACAGCTATAATTAAAGATTGCCAACGAACAACAATTTTCAGCAGTAGAGTTTCTTGGATGCTGTATTTTCAAAAACGTGAGGAACTGGCATATTTACAACACTCAATCTAACTCAGCTGGAGTCCTGGAAACTACACGGTTGCCATTTCACAATACTATCTCAAAAAGGAAACGAAGAAAAGCTCAACACTTGACTCTGTGAACACTTTCGTTTTACTGGAAATTTGGCTTCCCCAATTCGTCTTGCCATTTTTAACTAATAATAGTGTTGTAACATCTATCCCTTATAGAACAGAAATGGCTTCACATTTCGAGCACTTGCGGCAGACTGTAGGATTTTGTGGTACATATCCAGCAGGGGTCAATTTCGTTGGTCACGGTGCATAAAAAGTGGACGCGGCCAAGACCTAACATGAACATAGCACGATCGTCGTCCATAGCTCATGGTCGTTTTGCGTACACTGTGTATGTTTAAATAGCCACTAACTCAAACTAGGTATAATAAGCGACTGTTACTTGTTCTACCTTATACACTATTGGGTCATAAAACCTTAGTAAATGTATGATATTGTTGGGCATTCAAAGAGACTTTACTCGTAGCTTATCTCAAAACGAACAGCTGGACACAAGCTGAACGCTAGGCATGTAATACATCAATCTCTATCTCATTCAGCTAGGTATAACAAAGGCGACAATTGAATCCCGCACTGGAGTTAGCGTGTTACAATCAAAATGAGTCTTCTTGCAGGTGTGAAACTGATTCCAACGTTTGTAAACGTTTTAACATTTTCACACCTTTCATTGTTATGGCAGCTGCTGCAATCAGCCGTACAACAACGGGAAAATAGCGTTGCATTAAAAGTTTAATTTATCTTTCATTTCTTCACAAAAATGTCACATGTGGAGGCGGAACAAAATCCACTACAAAATAAATAACGATTCCTTGTTGAACAACTAAACGATATGGTCTCTGTCCTATCGTTGCTTGCTTGAGAAACACAGGAAACGAAACGTGGCGAGACACTGAAGTTTATCTACAGCACTGTGGTGTAGCACAATTTGATTTCCTAATTGTGTTTTCGTTTCGTCTAGCTTTAAGTAAGGTTACTGTAACGTTTACTTATTACAAGACGATAGCGTATAGTTGTTACACCAAACACTACTCTTCAACCCTGTTTGGTTGTGATCAATGGCAGTGGGGCTGAGCTTGAATTGGACTACGTGGACTGATGGAGCATATGCAACAGAGGTCAGTAGTAACCGCATCTCTGTTCTCTCATCTTTTTCATGTATCACACAAAAGAATCCGTTAGTGGTGAAATAAAAACCAGTCGAATAAGTGTGATCACATATTACTTCATTGTGGAATGTTTGGCAACACATGAAGGTAATGTCTCAAATTTAAATGCAGTGTAATCAAAACCTTATCACACAGCTCACTAGTAAGCAGTATACTGATGGATACTCATGATCCACTGTCATTTATGCGAGGCCCTACTCCTCGTTTGCTAAAAATGCATCATCTGGCATCGTCACTTCATTCGCTAACAACGAAATGAGAACAACCACGCGCACTCCCTTCGAATGAATTCGTGTTCGTAATCTAAAGTTCGGAAGAAGTTGCGCAGCACCAAGTCTCACACACCAGTAACCATTGAGCCGATTGGATTACAGACAGTCTTGCGAATTAACGTCGTATCCACTGCGGATTTCGTCATTTTGGTGTTGCTCACAACTCCAAAACCTTGCCAGCGTTTCCAACAAACGGTGTTTTCTATGACTTCACCTACCAAATTGACTAGACAAGCCGAACGTTATTCCAGAGTGAGTATGGCTTAAATTTTACTGATGACTATTCGGTCATACATGTTGTGAAGTCAGTCGACCAATGGTCAACGACGGACAGATAATCGGACTAGGAATGATGCCGTATACTAATGGTGCACATCAAACAGTGAATCAAACTGAAATATAGTGCTTCGCTTTAAACATTGTACACTTCAACCTCCATTTTTGCGCTCTCACACCTATCCTCCTCAGGTAGTGGGTTACATGATCTAGGATTTATTTTGGTGTCAGTTTAGTTTCGTTCATTTCCAAACGTACTTGGGCGGACAACAGCTAGAAATTATGCTACACTCTTATTACTAACAAAATAAACTTGATAAGATTTGAACTAAGCACAAAATCTGAATAGAATGTACTACGTTCAATACGTTTAATTATTCAGTAAGTTGGTCAGGTGAACCAAATAAACAGCCTTCCATTCGTTTCTCACTTGTTAGTGAATGATATAAATGATTGATGAGACAATTCCTGAAATTACATCCAGACTTCGTTCCAGAATGAAAGCTTAGTGAAAGCTAAATTAACTATAAGGCATATCTCAGAGATGAGCAAATAAAAACGATCTTCACGTAAAGACTGTCAAAGCTTTCGAGCTTTTTTGTCAAAGTTTTTACAGTCGCTGTCATGAATGGTTAAATGATTATGCAGCTTAGTAAACCGCGATAAATTAGGTAAAAAGTGCAGTTTCTAGCAGGTAGATTTGGTAAGATTTAATTTTCTGCATCAATAGTCTGTCTTTAAAAAAAACCTGTTGGGCACCTTTCTGTTGTTCATTTTCCATAACAGTATTTATGTGCCTTGCCAGTGAGTCACGGACATCCTGTAAAAAACACTGTAGTAAAACGTTGGAATGCTGGTTTGCACGGGCGAGTGGAGCAGTCATTTTCTATCGATAATTCGTAGGATGAAGTGTGCACAAAAACGTTTATCTTCATACCATATAAATATTTGTAGTTTTTCAGTCACAGGCCATTTTTACACGGTAAACTAGATACTTTTAACATCTATCAATGTTCGTCTGGGTTTCACCTGATTCAGGTACAATTTTTTTCAACGGCTGCATACCCTTGAGGTTGTTTAACATTACTTTCTATTGTTTGTCTAACAGAAAATTCAATCAAAAATGCAGATAATTTACAAAACATCGTCAGATACGGCTTGTATCTCTCCTATCTGGGGAACAATGATAATTTCCGTATGACGTGTATTTACGAATCAGAAAAACTGATGTGAACCATACGACTGTTGTGGTCGCAGGATGAAGACGGCTTCCAAAGAAGATAATTGTTTATACACAGTGTAATGTTTATAAAACTGCAATGAACTACCCGTAAGTAAGTGTTGTTAAGCTTATATTGCAATAATACAGTTGTTCTTACAATTTGGAGTTCAAATCCCGACTGTAACAAATATGGACACTACGGTTGAGCTACGGATAAGCCAAGTTAGGTTATCCGTGAAAAATAAATGGACAAATAATAAAAAGTTAAACAAATTAAGTTGTTAGACGGTGCAGTCGACATTGTACGAATTATGGGGGGGGGAGACTTTATACCAACATTTTGAGAAGACAAAACAAAAATGACAGGAACTGCAGGAAACTCATACCAAATCGTGTAATACTTTTCGAAGGTCACCTCAGTGGTTACAATAATCCAAACATATTTCGAAATATGGTAATTTTTTTACGTCGTAGTTGTTCTTCAGAAATTCAGTCAAGTGGTTCCGGTAAACATGTTATTTAGCATTATCAAAAACTTTGTTACAACCTAAGAATTCGGAAACTTAGTGACGGTAAGATTTAAAACAGTTCGTTCACTTCAGAAGTTTGAACAAAACCGTTAGAACACGAAAACAGGTAGATGCAAGCATTTTGTCATGACTCGTCAGTATCAAGTTTACAATGACATGAAACGGTTTTTTTCTATCGAACAGTTATGGGTGGGTGGGATGGATAGTCGATTGATGGGTTAGTAAAGGTGACTAAGTCCAGGGCAGGGTCAAGCTCAGGAACAATTGTTTCTGAGTCCACAGAGACAGCTTCAGTCGACTGATTGCAACAGCCTCAGCGAACCGCAAGAATTTTGGGTTTGAATGACGTAATAAGATTCTGAGTGCACAAGCCGGATCGATCACGTGACCAGTGGTCAGGATGTACCTTGCGATTGCGGACATTAGTTGTTCGCGTGTCTTAACAATATTGCCGTTCTTCGGTAATAGTGAGTTCTGCACCCATTTAAGCAAATTTATGATTGTTAAGCAACATTAAAGTATTTTCTAATGTACTCATTCTGCAGTTATTACTGAATCGAGAACTTATCAGAACAGGTTGTTGCACTCGCATGGACACTAGGAGTAAATCGGATTGAACGGGATTTTCTTGACCACTGTTATCCAAAGGGGATTCATGAGATTGCTCAACCATATTGACGCACATGTAATCTGCTACATATACCACTCAAGGGATTAACAGTTTTACATATTTCACTTGAAGGATCCAGTGTATTTCAAGTTGAATATCATCCACAATTGATCGCAGCTTGCGCATTCCCATAGACTTTCCAGTCAGCCCCTTTCGAAAGGCATAAGCACTAGACTCGAGTTTCGCTCTTATTAGAGCTCGTCAGTAATGCATATCCTTGCCACTGCCGGGACTAGAACCATGACCACGCGGTTCATTAAGCAACCTTGTTTACCACTGCGCCATTGACCACATATTAGGCACAAACGAAAGTGGTTGAGCGTTCACAAATGATAATTCGTTCGTGTCTAATGTGTGGTCAATGGCTCAGTGGTAAAACACAGTTGCCTCATGAAAACGTGACTGGAGTTCTAGTCCCGGCCGTGGCAAGGACATGCACTACTGATGAGCTTTAATGAGAACAAAACTGGACTCTAGTGCTTCTTTTAAAAAGGGGCCGAATGCTGGGAAGTCTATGGGAATGTGACAGCTGCAACCAATCGTGGGTGATGTTCAACTTGAAATAAACCAAATCTCCGACTACGCATCAGTGTATGTTGACGAATTGAACGACTTCTGCGTTCAGTTTTTGTTGCGTTTTCTTTGTTACAAACCCTGTTGGATTCCTTTTATTCCTGTGGCTTAACCGACGACTAATGTTACTGACTCCAAGATAGTCCATGAATATTAATAGGATTACACGGTAGCCTGTGTTGAAACCAGAAAAAGTCAACATAATATCAAGATTTTAAGCGCATTTCAAAATGGATAAGTGTAACAGTTGAGTGACAATCAGACAGCATGAGAATAAGGAATCTAAAACTATTGGAATAAGCAAATAGCCCATCATGGGGCTTACATCTTCTGTTTGCAAAATTGAGCAGATTGTAGTTAAAGTGATCGTCTGTTTTAGTCAATGAAAATCTTCGCGGTCAACTTTCTCGAAATATTTCAACTTGATATAATTAACTTTGGCACAGTGTATAATGTCTGCAGCGTTGAAAGCTAAAAGTGAATGCACTCGTGATTGGTGAATCGATTAACGTCGTTGTTTAAATTTTCATAATCAACGTACAATTCACTAACTCCTATTTTTACTGCTTTCCTCTCCTTTTCGCGAACGTTCTTTGTGGGCAATATGTTGATTTATCTACTACTCAGTTGAGGTTGCTTCCTTTTCAGCAATTTGATATCTTCTCAGTGGGTTTGTCATCTGAGGCAGAACTCTCGGTATTGTACAATCTTCGATTTACTGTTTCTGAATCCCCTGGGAATACTTGACTAGTTAACCATTCATATATGACGTAGCGTCAACGATGCATTAATTCACTGTAGGCACAAAAAACGTTAACAAATTGGTATGTTGCCTTATTGTTAAGTATAGGTTGACCAATTAATAAACCTGTGGGAGAACTGGGCAATGTAACAAAACCTCTTTACAGTTCGAGTGCCTGAGGTAAACGTATGAAGTTCGACTCCGAATGTGAACGAAAAATGATGTAATGGCACGACGAAACTCTACCATTAGTAGTGACTCAGTTGTGTGCAAACTGTACAAATCAAAACGTTATGCTATGAAAGGTAATATGTAGCTTGAGAGTGGCCTCATGTGGGTTGATCCTTGGTAAGTAAACATAATGTGCGAACTTTGATACACCTCTGTTCCCATTTGCTTCAAGGTGTGTCTAAGAAAATCAAAGGTAGTATAGCGTTCACCGGTGAGCAGCACGTATACCATAGGTACATTGATCAAGTGAGCATGCCTAACCAACATATAGAGTTGAATGAATAATGACAGGTTTCCATAAGAGACCAGTCTCTAGTGCGTATGTAGACGGGGTCGTTGACGAGAACCAATAAGTTATAAACAAGTGCAAAATCGTTCGTGCCAACCTACACATTCCGGCTCACCCACCGTAAACATGTGTACATAGTATAAAAGTTTTATTATCAGTTATGTATACAATGCAGGATTTTCGTAAAAATTTACTCTTCTTGAGGTTCAGAGTAGCTCACCTACCATTAATCTCGCTCCCATTTAATGGACCATGAATAGGACCAATCGGTTCAGCTGTAGCACTGTTTGACCTTACCACATCACATCCCATATAATCTCTGCATTTTGATGAAAATGATTTCCAATACAACACTTGTCAGGAAGACCATCCTTGAGGGTTGAAGCTTTGAGTATTACAACCTGTTCGTAAAGTTGAGTTCTTCTCAATCATTTTATTGAAAGCATGTTAAACACGACGACGTTACTCAACAAATTTGCTAAGCACATTTTATAGCATTCATGTGGTTGAAAGAAAACAATTCAAATAAGGATCTGCTAGGAAGTTTTGGTTGGCATTAGTTCACATTGTTTGTTACTTGTCCTAGTAAGTAATAGCATTTGTTTTTAGAAAACAGTGTAGCAGGTTTCCTGAACAGTATCTGATAAGGTCAAGTTAAGATACCTCATTGAACTTTAATACAACCCACTGATCGGATGTGCACTGTCAGCCACTGGCGGTCTAGTGATGGACAGGAATTTATGAAACATAATACAACGGTGTTTGTTGGCCCCTATCTGACCAATGTAAACGATTTGTCGAAAGTAAACTTCTTGACTATCCCTGGGCAAAGACAATGCATGAGTTGCAAAACACCTTACATTTACAGACCAAACAGAAAACATACATGATGAAACCAAATGAACAACCGGTGAGAATGATTTAACCTTTCATAAAAATAACAGGGACAGTCTGCGGCGGAGGCAGACACGGACTCATTTCACACAAACCCAGGCTTTTAGATTACAACCGGTCTCTACGTCCGGTATGTTAAAACAGCATCGCAGGTGCTGCGCCACTCCTCCTGTATACATAGAATTTTCTTTCACGTAAACATCTGCGCAGTTGAGTCAAATTCATTCGGCACACCGCCACGTACAGCGCCTCATTGAGCGATGTGTTCTTTGCGTCCTGTTTCTTTCTATCAGAAGCGTTCCATGCGTGAGACGACGAAATACAACTGTATGCAAAGGGCTGTGGTACACTAAAGGGTTATATACATCATTCTACACAGGTGGCACCTGATTTGTCTGTCAAAGGTTTCTTTACCTCGGCCATCAGTATAGGGACGTTCATAAGTTCCTAACGATTCTACAGATGTTAGCTTCCTGACACCGCCTCATGCCATATTCAAACAATTTGGTAAGTTTGTTAAGTTTGACTAATTTTTCTCATTATCAACAGAACACAAAGTTGGCGGTACAACTAGGTATGCTGTGATCTTCCTGCATTTAAATTGCGTAGACGTTATACTACGCCAGATTTCGCAAGATGTTTCTTTTGCACATATCGCTCAGATTACGTCAGGTTAACTCAGCGTCCAGGGCAAGCTCAGCGACCCACCGATTAAAACTTTCAGCTACATCTGTGACCCTTTTTCGACGGAGGGACTAGGTTTCGTCCTCCACGAATACTACATCCACCGATTTGGTGAGTGTGTTGAAAAAACGAAAATATGTAAATTTAGCTGGTATTTTGTATTTTTGTAGACATAATAACACCGGAATGATAAGTGTGGCATCTTGATAACAGTTCTTTGGTTAACTGATTGTTAAACGGGCCCTAAACTGGGAGCTTATATTCACTGAATGGGTTTAATTTCCATCCGAAGTCGTGGGGTCGTAAAATTTGCTGAAAGACAACAGCGAAAAAACTGGTATGACGGCTTCGTCAGTGCAGAAAGAAGTAATATGGTGTAGAATGTTAGCAGTCCGTTTACCCTCATCAGTAGCAAACATAAAACATGCAAGCTATATACGACAAGCAATGAAAATGGGGGCGCATACATTCACATATATTATGTCATCAACATCACATTTTTACACACAACGCTGACTTGTGAGTTCTGATCAACATAACTACGAAAAACGTTTCCCATTGCGTAACAATATTTTGAATGAGCAAACTGGTTCAACTTGAAGACCTATTATCATGAGGTATCTGGCAACAGATAAAGCGGGATATACGGTGACGGAATCACTGGTTTGAACTTGTGTCAACAGTTGTTTTGACCATTTCAGGACGTGTTCTTCCACCCAGTGTAGTAGGTATCGGTCTGTTCTGCCTATGTGAACTTCAATGCAATTGCACGTGAACTGGTAGACATCGTGAGAGACGTACCAGTTAGACAAACTGGTGACTCTGTAGAGCTAGTTCCCTAGTGGTTTGAACCAAGCGTAACTTAGCAGCCGATTACGTATGGGGTATGGCAAAATTTAATTTGTGTTATCTTGCTTGCTAGGTGATCTCCTTTGAATTGCAGAAGTAGGGATATATTCTTCTTTTGAGTTGTTCGAACCGGCTCATTGCACTCGTTCACCATGCTGTAAATGTCTATGAACTTTTCACGATGTCCGTTTGCCGGTAACGTTTACTCAGCTTCATCCACCCTATATGCAGCTTGTCAGTAGTGCAAATATGCCTTGTCGTATGAAGTAGGGTCTTGGTCGAACCACGCTTGTATGCTTTCGGAGCACAGCTGGAGAATTGAAGTTGTTTTCTCTTATCCTTGTTGCTTTACGATGGATCGGTCGCTGTATTGTTTCATCCTCACGGCTAGTGTTGAGTATATCTACGATCTGTTTGAATCAGTTTTGTCAGACAGGGATGAGTTCGGGTGAATAAAGTTGGGAAGATTTAAAAGCAAATCAAAATGTCCGGTATTCGTGAAAATCAAAAGATCATCAACATACCGTCTGTACGGTATGGCTTTGGCAATATTATCTTGGACTCGTTGTTTTGTCATTTCCAAACTGACGTCAGCTAATATTGCATTTAACGAAGTGCCCAAAACCACTCCGTCTTTTGGCCTACAGAAAGTGTCCTTCAACACTGAATATCTTTTCCGTACAAATTGAGATATTTGAACTATTCAAGTGAAATACCTATATCACACTTCTGATTAGAGTAAACTCATAAAATGTTAACTCTGTCACAGAGACGAACATTTGTGAAAATCGAGTTGACGTTAGTCGAATACATAGCCTCAGTACTCACAAACAGGCAGTTTGATGTCCCTGTTGGTTCAAAGATATGCAGAATATCAACCAGTCATTGAGCAACTTAATGACATTCTGAATTGTTCACGTGCAAAGCTGTTTGTAACTATATTCCATCCGTGATACATTCCTTATTCGTAGTGTTTCCGTGTGAATTGTTTTCTTGCACCTATACTGTTTTTGCGGAGATATCACCGTTCAACAACAATATCTGAAGCTGTCTGGCTATTAGCTTTTTTGGCATTATTTTATTCTCACTTGTTTTGTCTTCCTCAAACTTTTACTGGTCTTCCAAAGTGGTAATCGTTTCTCTATGTAACAATCTTCGGTCACGATGACAACACCATTTTCCTCATCAGGCTTCCGAAACAACAAATGCTGCATTACCGTCAATTCTTTCGTTCCTGAAAAATACTGTGTAACAAACAAGCTCGTTTTCAGTGATTCATCATCACATTTGTATCATGAGTTTTACAGAGGAATCATTAAATGAGGTAAACGGGGAACGGGTGGTTAATCAGGTCAGTCAGTTCAATGTCACGCTGCAATCAAGTATCCACTCGGGATCACTGTTTGCAGATGTTTTCATAACGAAGTTAAAAAACGAACAACTGAGTTCAGCGGTAGGCCAAAGTAGTTTTTATAAGAGGTACGTGCGTACTCGATAACAACGTAGATTCGACCGATATATTGACTAGATTCAACACCGCGCATCAAAATTTACGATTCTCTTTGGAGACCGAAACAAACGATCAGTTAGGCTTTTTGGATGTACAATTGCGTCGCCGCGCAGATGGCTCAATTCAACGCGCGATCTGCAGAAAGGGCACTTGGAATGGTCAATACATTCATTTCAATAGTTTTGTACCACTCGTCCTGGAAAGAAAAGTAATCAACTGTTTGACGGACAAGACTGTAAGAATTTGCACGAATGATACAATAGCCGAAGAACTGACTTTCATACGTGCAGTATTCATACAAAATGGCTACCCGGGAAGGTTCACAGACAGAGCTATGCAGCAACAGATTGAAAGGGCTGTATCAAGCGGAAAAGAAAACTGTACACGTCGGATTACCCTTGAAGGATAACTATCACACGTAGACTTACAAGGGCAGTTAGTGCAACAATTTACGCTGCTAAATTATGTATCCACTTCACATCCAATCCGGTTTTGTGTCCACGCCTAAAAAATACAGTGCCTGTTTCTGCGTATATAACTTCTTAACGCTTTAGGTGATATTTCGACTTTAAGTCCACAGGAGAGCACATTCAACTGTGGCTGTGGGACCCAAGTCGAACAGACATCGTGTACATGCTTTAAATCATTGCAAGGAAATATACTCATACTGGATAATCGTGAGAGGGAAATCTTTAAAGAACGGACGGTTCTGGTTCCGTGTTGTGAAGGAATTCTCAGGTAACGTTTTCCAACTCGATATTGTATTTCAATGGCAATTCGTTAGGGATCTCAGCAAAGCGACGGTTGGATTCCACAAGGCTATTCACTTCATCTTGAACTGCAACAAAGGATGAACTCGTCATTTTGGACCCTTTCATTTTAGACAGCTTTACGACTTCTGTTTTGTTGTTTCGGTATCAACGATTGAACAAAGTGGTGCACGGAAGGACAACATAACTTCGTAGAAGTAACTCCTATCTTAAACCATATAAGTGATGTGTATTTAATGCAGTAGCACGGCTGGCACTACCAGGCCTATGTATGAACAGCGTGATTCGACCACGCGGTGTACAGCAGTCTGCGTGACCCTCAATGTATACAACTTGATTTGCAAATGCAGCTCAGATGAGTGACCAAAAAGCACCTATCTAACTGAGGATGCCGGAACGTTGATTTGACTAAAAGATTAACAGCCGTCTGGAAGTCAATGGACCAGCGGATTTTTCCAGACTAGGGAAATCATGTTATGATCTCAGGTACCAACTAAAGCAGATGATAGATTAATGAGTCGATTTTACGTTGTCATTTCACATATTTACCGTCTCTCTGGGTCCAGAGGAAAAATAATGTCAACAGGCCTACCGTGCACATGATATTGCAACGAGGCAATGAGGACTCATCTGTTTGCCCTGACTAGACGTAGTTAAGACGCTTACCGTGCGAGCAATGAAGAATTGTACAGCACTGACAAAGGAGGTGAGGGGAGGATCTCCAAACTGTGTGACTTAATTTATTGGTACGTGCCCTAAACACAGTTTGTTGAACGGGCTGATGAGAAGAACTCATCCGATTTCACTTAACAGCGAAAGCAAGTACGATGTTAACGGTGCAGTCAGCATGTTTAAGACGTACTGTGTAGGATATGGTTAGCCACAACGGATAGTTGAAGCCTGATAACGTCTCCCAACGGTCGGTCTTGGTTGCTTGAATATTTTACGAGTAGTTTAACGGTGAACATCGAAAGTTGACGGTCGAATTTCTGGTGCGCTGTAATGTAATACGATTTGATGTTTTCAAACAAGAAAGAGAGATTGAAGTAAGTTACCATGCTTAGAATGGTATAAAATTCTTGGACGAGGGTATTCTCAGTATTGCTTCTAGTAGACGGCAAAGAAGATGTAGGTTACATAATGTTAATGTTGCAAAACTGTATTAAAAACAGGGAATTTGCCACAATTCACTGTTTTTCTTTATGAGTTGCGTAGTTCGACGAGATCCAGTTTGTGTTAATCTGGTAATAAGTGCTCATTCGAGAGTGTCACTGAAGTATCCACAATATGTACTACAAAAACGTATCTTGCAATCGGACAGGGTTAACAACTTGTTTCAGATAAGTTGAGAATCTATCTTTGTAATAGGTAACCCACTCTGATATGTAATTGCATAATCCGATGAGTAATAAGGGATTTCGGTCTGTTAACTCGAATCCATTACCCCTCGATTAGGACTTCTCTCCAAGTTGCAATCACAGATATCATTAACTTGTTGAACGGTATCTGATTACTGATGAGTAGTAGGGAATTTTGGTTTTCATATCGTTTGATGCCTGACATTTCCTCCGACATCAGAAACATCTGCGGATTCAAATATCATCATATTTACCAGCACTCTCACAGAAGCTATTTTGAAGAGTAGCCTGTGCAACAGTGGGTTGAAGTCAGGTATTGCGTGATGTCTATATATTCGTACACATTTTAATAAACTCGTTACACAACAATCGTATCTGTATCGCTTATGCTATCAAATTATCACAAATATGTCAATCTTCTCGTTATTGTGTATGATTACCTATCCATACGTCGTGTTTTCTATGTGTGCCAGGTTCGTCATCAATGACTTTTCTAATAGATAGGCTGAGTTGGTGAGTAAAACTTGACGGACAGCGTTTGGAATGTTTTTATCGTAAACAGTGAGTAGTGAATCAATAATATAGCTGAACCGAATACTCAGTAATTTTGTGAGGGAACTTTACGGCCGTATTAATGCTAGTTGATATCCAACTATATTTTGATAAATCAGTTGTTAATGAATAATAATAGACTATTGCGATATCTGTGAGCCGAAATGATTCTCGTATTGCATGTAATCATTAAACTGCATTTGGTCTAGTGAAGTCTAATCCTCAAGAACTCATTCCCTACCAAATTGAACCATTCGTTGCTATTGTTAAAC
This sequence comes from Paragonimus skrjabini miyazakii, assembly GCA_014338405.1. Lineage (NCBI taxonomy): Eukaryota > Metazoa > Platyhelminthes > Trematoda > Plagiorchiida > Troglotrematidae > Paragonimus > Paragonimus skrjabini miyazakii. The sequence goes on from JTDE01001050.1 coordinate 28,782, forward strand.
TCGAAGTGACCAAGTGTTTTCTTTTGCTTCATAATTTTAACCACTATACCGTATTTGTTTAAATGAACATTTGTACCTCTTAATCAGCGTAGAAAGTATTAACGCATATTTGTCATAAACAAATCGTAAATAACAATTAGTCATAAGAGGATCGTAGAACCACTTACAGTGCTGGTCACTGAGCGTGGAGCTATAATTATTCTTTGACATATAGCAATGTTGGCTTAAACGTACAGTGTTACGACGTTTGTGTGATATTTACGTTTTTGACCTATGAGTGCTTTCTTGATTAATTCTGTAAGTGGTACTAATCACTAGAAGTGTACGTATTCTTATTAGTGTGAACGTGGTCTTGTTTGACCAATTCACAGTTTCCAGATAACAGCGTCTGTCTTACCATTTTGGTTATAACAATGCTGAAATAAAAGCTCACGTGGTGTTGTGTTGGTAGATTCTACTATGGACAGTTACTCAGTTACTTCATATGTAAAAACTAAAATTAATATAGAGAAATAATAAAATCAAGTTTAACAAATGGTAGTACTTTTCCTTGTGATTTCAGCAGGTTCAATACATAGCACGGAAGTGAAACAGAGACAGAATGAAACCAAAAGGATAAATCTGCACACTTTGTATATTCTCCTTAGCGCAAACTATGCTGATTTAAGGTCGGCTGGTACCACATAAACTTGATTGGATAATTGTATGTAGTAATTTCAGTCCCAACTGAATTTAGGAAGATGAATGTTAGAAGAAAACCTAACACTGCGGAATCGCCTGATGAATCAAGTTTGTCAAGTGAGTTGGCCCACCTATGTGTTTTAAATCTGGATGTTTGTCACACCACAGATATCTTACAACTTACATGGACTGTTTTATTTAAAAACTGTAATCTGTGTGCAGTGTTCCATATTTTCCATGCATCTATTTTTTTACCCCCGTTAATTAAGCCAGATGAAGATCACCACGGAATAAGGGGGGGATAGGTAAACCTAAAATGTTACTTTCTCATCTACCAGGTATAAAACCATTATAAGGTAATTTCACGGTCTAGTTCAGTTATCCAGATAATTTCTGAGGTCAGAACTGATTGCACAACATATGTATGCGCTTAACGTATGCGTTTCAAATCTGTCGGATACACGTACTTTGTAAATTCCGAGGTGTTCTATTGTATACTATAAGTAAGGAAATCAACCAATAAACTATACGAACACAATATCTGACAGTGCTTATTTTGGATTAACCACGAAAACCGCAAACCACTTCAGGAGGACATCCCCAAGCATAGACTGAATCACTGGGCATACAGAATGTATTCCCACAACAGAACACAACTGTTTTGGAAAAACAGTGTGTAGCTCAAAAGCAGTGGCAGACACAAGTTTAAACAGGGAATAGGAAAACAAACAGGCAGTTTAGTGATTAAAAATAGCCAATTCTAGACATAACAAATATTTGTCTCGCTAATCTACACATGTTGTGCAGTAATCATGGATGCAACCGAAGGCGATTGGTCAAAGTCAATAGGATCCACTGTGTCGGGAACTGGTGTAGTCGCACTGTTTACACCTGGCTTTGTGTATGCATCACAAGAGCCCGCAGGCCTCTACGGTTATGCTTGCCAGACACTTGCTCACCTGTTTGCCAATTAGGCAGGCTATCAGACCTCTAGCTTTGTCGTAAAACGTTTATCGAACCCTGGAAATCACACTCAACCATTGCACATACGAGTTGGGCAATTAACTAACGTTGGCTGTTTCGAAGAAAAGTTATTTTTTGATATGCAATGCACACCTACATAGTGTTGTCAAATTTATAGTCCACAAGGATTTTCAGTAAATAACCGCAGCGGTAATAGCAAAAAAACTTGAACAGATCAGACCATGCTGACTTGTCCCTGATTGATTCATATTGCATTACAGTGCAACTGCACACGTTACTTTACGCAACATGAGATAATTATGACCTAGGGTGAATGCACGAACATAATTTAATGGACCTGAAAGAGTAAGTCGATATTAAAATGTTGTACGATATACAATCAACAAATTCGCAAGTACGTATATACATAAGTTGGATGAATATGTCAAGTTAAGGGAAACTGGGCACGTTTAATATATACAACAACGCAAATTCACATATTTCCAAACAATGTTCTCACTACAGGAACTTGATAGACAGTCACTAATGGTATTGTCCGAATTGATTTTCATAAATTGCTACTTGGGCTACGAGGTTGTTCAAGAACGCTTGCCTCTCTGCATTTACCACTTAACAGTGAGTTAAATTTCCGAGCCTCTCAGCAGGACAGTTAAAAGTGGAATGTGATACGTTAAGGCAAACAATGATCAGCTTTCAATCACGTTCACGTTGAGTTGGTATATGGATATACTGCAGATAGAATGTACGTTACGTATAAATTTAGCCTGACAACCTACAGCAGTTTTTGACCCAAGGAAATCTGCAATAATACCGGAAAATTCCTGGTTAACAGGAGTAGCACTCAGGTATCTCCAACTTGAGGGTGTTAACTGTAAAGAGGAAACATCAGAAACCACTTTTAACTACAGTTCATTCCGTTAGTATGGGTTCTAATTTAGACTACGTCCATTGTGGAATCTTTAAATAGTCTACAATCTAGTGCTTTGATTTCCTCATTGAAAAAAACGACGAAAGCTTTCTCTTCTGACTTTCATACCGAAATGCTATTTATTCATGACTGTTTCAATTTGAACATCACCCACAATTGAT